>OX419591.1:13426138-13569463 GCA_948473455.1 Teleiodes luculella | reverse complement strand
GCGCGGTCGGGCCAGAACTGGGTTAGGTTAGGTTAGGTTAGGTTAGGTTAGGTTAGGTTAGGTTAGGTTAGGTTAGGTTAGGTTAGGTTAGGTTAGGTTAGGTTAGGTTAGGTTAGGTTAGGTTAGGTTAGGTTAGGTTAGGTTAGGTTAGGTTAGGTTAGGTTAGGTTAGGTTAGGTTAGGTTAGGTTAGGTTAGGTTAGGTTAGGTTAGGTTAGGTTAGGTTAGGTTAGGTTAGGTTAGGTTAGGTTAGGTTAGGTTAGGTTAGGTTAGGTTAGGTTAGGTTAGGTTAGGTTAGGTTAGGTTAGGTTAGGTTAGGTTAGGTTAGGTTAGGTTAGGTTAGGCTAGGCTAGGTTAGGTTAGGCTAGGCTAGGCTAGGTTAGGTTAGGCTAGGCTAGGTTAGGTTAGGCTAGGCTAGGCTAGGTTAGGTTAGGTTAGGTTAGGTTAGGTTAGGTTAGGTTAGGTTAGGTTAGGTTAGGTTAGGTTAGGTTAGGTTAGGTTAGGTTAGGTTAGGTTAGGTTAGGTTAGGTTAGGTTAGGTTAGGTTAGGTTAGGTTAGGTTAGGTTAGGTTAGGTTAGGTTAGGTTAGGTTAGGTTAGGTTAGGTTAGGTTAGGTTAGGTTAGGTTAGGTTAGGTTAGGTTAGGTTAGGTTAGGTTAGGTTAGGTTAGGTTAGGTTAGGTTAGGTTAGGTTAGGTTAGGTTAGGTTAGGTTAGGTTAGGTTAGGTTTTTTTTTTTTTTTTTTTTTTTTTTTTTTTTTTTTTTTTAATAAGTGTGGTCCATCGATATTGAGGTCGATGCTCTTTTTTGTGTTTATTTAAATTATCGATGCTATTTTGATTTTAATTATGTATCATACTCTTTGTTCTCCTCTTCTTCTTTCTCTTTCATATATTTATGTTTATTCATGTTTGTCTGTATTATTTATTTATCTTGTACCTATTACTTACTTATTTTTACTATTTCTATGTATTTCTATTCTACCTTTTATATATGCCATTTTTATATACTCAGTATATATAATGTACATAATTTTCTTATACTAATTTGTTTTATTTCTTTTTATAGCCTCGCTAGCGACCCGCTGGCAGAATTTTATAAAGTCGTCTCTTGTATTCTTGTTCCCAATCCAGTCTTTTAATGTTTCTGTTTTTACAGCTGAATTATATTTTGACTCTAAGTCGTGTCTACTCAGACCATTCTTTGGGCAAGTTGTTATGAGATGAATTATGTTTTCTTCCTCCTGCGGGTCGCACACACAGGCTGCACTGTTTTTACACTTGTAGTTATATAGATAAGAAGAGAATCCACCATGTCCCGTTAATATTTGTATAGTTATTGGATTCAAGTCAATTATTTTAATTAATTTATAGGCCTCCACTATGTCTGGCATGAATAATTTCGTCGTTGCCGCTGTGTCACACGTTGAGTACCTAGTTTGCCATTCTTTCAGTGACTCAGATCGAATTGTCTGCTTGGCGTATGAGATCGGTAGTCTGTCATAATCAGACTTGGTTTTCATATGGAGAGCAGCGTCTTTGGCTAACTGGTCCGCCCTTTCATTGCCAGCGATGCCCACGTGGGCTTTGACCCAGTAGAGTGTTATGTTGAGATCGTCCTGCGTCATTACCCGTATCATTTCTCTTATTCTATGCGCTAGAGGGTGGTACCCCGTCGGGTTGCATATAAGATCGAGGGCTGAACGTGAATCACTCAAGATGGTGATATTTTTGCTTTTCAATGTTCCTACAGTGTTGATCATGTCCAGCGATCGCTTAATTGCCAACAGTTCCGCCTGAAACACTGTGTTGTATGGCTCGAGTCTAAGCTTTGACGTTTTAATTTCTCTCCTGTTCCTCCAGCATGACACCGCGGCACCGACTTTACCCTGTATTTTGCTTCCGTCAGTGTAAACATATAGATCTTCATTTACGACGCATAGGTCTTTTTCGTCACTTAAGGACTTATAGGTAATGTCAATTTGTTTTGACGGATGGGGAGCCTCCAGGTAGCTGACTCTATTCTCCACTTCTCTGTCCGACGGTAGGTTACAGAGGGGCAGCCCACGCTTAACGCGGTATAGTGCTGCTGCTTCTCTCACTCGGACATCCAGTGGTAAGAGTCCAGCCAGTAGGAGGGATGCGTTCAGTGATACAGTCCTGTAGGATCTGCATATTTTCCTTGAGATGGATCTTTGAACGGTGTCCAGCTGTTTCCTTATACTTATTTTATTTGTTTCAGAGGCCCACACACTGGCTGCGTAGAGCACGATCGGCTCTACTACCGCCACATATATCGTTCTGATTATTTCCGAGCTTATTCCCCATGAGATCCTTGCAGTTCGCGCTAGTTGTTTGTAAATATTTATAGTTTTTTTACAAAGTTGAGCCACATGACTATTAAAAGTAAGTTTTTTATCTATGACCAGACCTAAAATTTTAATTTCGTTTGTTATATTCAAATAGTTCCCCCCCATGCGCAATCTTGGCTCATCAAACTTCAATTTGTTGGTCAAGATCATAAGATTAGTTTTTTGTGGTGAGAATTTCAGTTTATTATCTAGTCCCCATTTATGAATTTTCTCGAGTATAGGATTTGCTTCTTTTTGTATGGCCTCTGCGGATAGCCCGGAAAAAACCAGAACGACATCATCGGCAAAAGCCTGCACGTACGTGTTCGTCGCCTCCAGCATGTCAAGTAAGGGATCCAAGAGCAGGTTCCAGAACGTTGGACCAGCAATCGATCCCTGAACGCACCCCTTGCTAGTCTCCTTTTCATATACCTCCCCAGCGTACCCCACACTGACCCTCCTGTCTTTAAGGTAGCTGTCCACCATTTCCCTTAGGTTCTCTGGGCAATTTTTAAGCAGCAGTTGCTTTTTGATACTCGGCCACCAGGCGCTATCGAAGGCTCCCTCTATGTCCAACGATACCAAAGCTACTATTTGTTTTTTGTTTATCTCAGCTTTTATATGTTCGGTTAGGTCATAGAGAGAGTCTTCGGTAGAGCGCTGGGGTACAAAGCCATACTGCCTTTTGTTGCCTTGGGGTAGCAAGTGCCATTTTAAACGAGCCACGAGCATTTTTTCGAGCACTTTCCCCATTATGGACAGTAACCCAATCGGTCGGTAGGATTTGGCCAGGGAGTAATCTGCCTTTCCGGGTTTCCTCAGCACAATAATTGACGCAGTTTTCCAGATTTTTGGAAAATATCCAAGGCGTAAGCACGCGTTCGCTATGGCCAGGAAGACCTCAGCATCAGCCTCGATGGCCTCCGAGCATATGTCTGCGGTGAGTCCGTCTGGTCCAGGCGCCTTTTTCGGGTCAAAGGTCCTCAGGCTTAGTCTCATCTCAGTTAGCGTGAATTTTTCGTCTTCCTTGGTGTTTTTCTTGCAGTAGGATCGGTTTATTCCGCTTACTTCCTTTCTAATTCTAGCCTGCTCTGGCGTATCATTGGCTGGTAGGTCATCCGGGTAGAAAGTACTGGCCAGAAGCTCCACTGATTCCTTTGGGCTCAGGACTCTTCCATTCTGCATTAGCGCTTCATCTCCGTACCTCTTTCTGGTTTTATTTATCACCCGATACACCCCATCCCACATGCTCTCTCTTTTTTGTTTGGAACAAAACTGCTTCCAGCTGGATGCTTGGGCCTCTGCGACTTTTTCCTCGTATATCTTCTTGGCTGTCACGTATTCCGAGACTACACCCTCTCTTCTACTTTCTGCGGCATTCCTTATGCGACGTTTCTTCGTGATCATCTCTTTTTTTAGCTTTTCTATCTCTTCAGACCACCACGCAATTTCTACTTTCTCTCCCTTTTGTTTTATTTTAGGAATATGAAGATCGCAAACTTTTGTTACAGCATTCATATAGTCGACTACAATCTCTTCTAGTTCTTCCTCAGTGGTTATTTTATTTATTCTCTCGCTTGTTATTTGTTCTTTTTGTAGTTCTATTTTTAGGTCAGCTCTTAGTTTAATCCAATTCGCTTTTTTCGTGTTGTACTTTCTTGTTGTTTTTCTAATCATTTTTGGTAGGTTTTCTTCCAGCTGAATACAAAATGTTATTGCGTTGTGGTCCGAACTAGATATGCTTCTATCTACCGACCATTTATCGATGTGCTGCAGCATATTAAGATTGCAAACCGTCACATCCACTCTGCTACTATATTCTTTATCACCACGAATGGTTTCGAAAGTAGGGGTGTCACCCGTATTAAGTACCTGCAGATCGAGTTCCTCCAGAAAGGTGGCGCACTCCGTTCCCCTGTGATTTTCCCTTGCACTACCCCACCACGTGCTCCACGCGTTTATGTCCCCACCTATCAGCAGATACTTAGAGCCATATTTATCGTGGATCTTTTGCACGTGATCCAGGTAGGGAGCCAAGGGCTTATCTTCCTCAAAATATACGGAGACCATCACCAGCAGCGTTTTAGGTGTTTTTATTGTGAGAACAACTATGTTTTCTGTTGTTAGTAGAGGGTCCTCTTGTATTTGTAGATTTTCATCAAACACTATTATTGCTGATTTAACTGGTCCCCGTCTACCACGAACCATCTGGATAACCCTTGTGCCACGTTTCTGGTCGATCTCACCGCTAGCTCCCACATACGGTTCCTGGACAAGTGCACAGGTGATTTTTCTCTCTTTTGCCTCTTGGAAGAGCTCTTGCATGGCCAAGCGCTTGCGCTGCAAGTTGGCTTGAACTAGGTTAAGTTGCTGTAAGGGGCCCTTAGCAGTATGCGACACTTGACCTCGCTATCGAATCCCACCTCTTCTTTATCGGGCACATTTGGTCGAAGGCATTATGGTCGATTTTGTCTAGTTTGGCAAGGTGACAATTTTTGCAAGTGGCTGCTTCTCCAGCCAGATACGTAGGACATTCGGCGCGTAGATGGGGGCCAGAGCAGTGACTACAGAGAGTTTCTGTATGAGTGCAAAGTTTCTTGCCATGGCCGTAGCCGAGGCATTTTGTGCACTGGATTAGAGGAGACTGGTCTCTGACTTGTCTCCTCTGAAGGCCTATGTATACTGCCCCAGCCACCGTCAGTCGTTGGTAAACAGCTGGCGACACCTGCAGAACAACGTGGTTCTCATGAGGATTTCTGGCCCTGCGCCGGTATTTAACCGCGACTCTGTACTCGTTGTCCGGAATATCTCCAACCACCTGGTTATTTTGGCGTTTTATCGCGGCAATAATGTCTTCGTCCGAGTTACAGGTAAGGAGATCCCGCACAATCACCAGAGGATCCTTATTGCTGGCCTTTTGAGTTTGGAGGTGCTCTGATGTACCGATTTTGGCAGTTATTTTTTCGATATTTTCCTCTGTTCCACAGCTAATTATAACTTTTTTGTTCTTGGCCTTTCTGATCTTATCGACTCTGACATCTCCATCTCTGGCATCCACAACCTTTCTGATCTTTTCCAATACATCCTCGCTGGTGTCCTGTTCTTCCGTTGACGTTACTATTATGGTGTGGTTTGGCTTGGGAAGCAAGTTGTTGTTCTTGCGGCCTTGAAGTGCTTCCGCATATGTTGCCAGCTGCCTCCGGCCCAAGATCTCACTTACTTCTTGTTGTGCTTGAGTCAGTTCAGAGAATTTCTTGTCTATGAGCTCCTGTATTCCTTTATTACTTTCTAGTAATATTTTCGAGTGCTCCTCAAGCTTTGCCATCATGTTTGCGTCAGAGTTTATCAGAAACGTTGAGTTAACTGCTTCAGTCGTCTGCCTCACCTCACCGGTTGCTTCTCTCTGTTCCTTAAGAGCTTTGTTGTCCATTTCTGCCTCCTTAACTAGGGCAAAAAGTCGGTCCACCGCTTCAAATACACCGGACTTTATCTCTGTCTTCGTGTTTCTTGAATTATTCAAGTGGAGTTTTGCCTTCATCAAGCATGATTTTGCCTCTGATATCCGATCTGGGTGTCCCTTTTTTGGCGAAGGAGTTGTTTCGACGGACTTCCTGCGAAGGGCTGCAGTACCACTATCTTGCGACAGTGCTAACCTGGGTTTTCTTATTGCAGGTCCTGCCTGCGTCGTCGAATCCGTGGGATCGTTGCTTGCCGTTTCCCACTCGTCAATGCTGCGCCTCACGCTAGAAGGCGCCGTTTCGGAACTTGAAGCCAATTTGCTGGCATTGGTTACCTTGGGGGTTCGCATACCGAACATGCTGGACAATGCGTCAAGAGAGAAACGTAGCAAACTAATTTGTCGCAGGGCAGAAGATTGTGTAATTTTTATATATAAAGTAACTAAAATACAATAAAGTAAATAAGAGTATAAATACTCTAAGTCAAGTAAAACACGGTCAAAGTGACCTGTCCAGTGTGTCAATATGTCGTAAGACTCAATAAAAGTCTTAAAAATAAAAATAAATAAAAATAAAAATTTGTAAATTGGCAGAGGTTATGTACCTAAGCCTCAAAAGGGTGGGTTGGGCGGGGCAATTTTTCGTTTTTCAGGTGCCGGATCACGGCGTGCGACACGTCGTTGGATGCGGCTCGCGACGCTGGACACGATGGTAAGTATTTTCAGGGTAGCGGTAATAGAAAAATTTTTGGCAATTTAGAAAAAACCCTGAAAAATGGGTGTTTTTGAAAATGTCAATATGGCGGATGGCGCGCAAGCGCGTCGTCACGCAGTCAGGATGTGAAGAACAATACACCAGGCTATTGAGAATTTAAATCACGCGAATCGGTTAAGCCGATCGCGAGTTATGCAAATTTGAAATTTAACAATGTATGAAAAAACTGAAATTTCGCTAAAAACTGAAAAATTCGCGCAAGATCGCTCCAAAAAGTGCACAGCACACTCGGGTAAAATTAAACACGCAGGAAAAACAAAAAAGTCCGATCAAAATATCAATATTTTCAGTCGAGATATAGTTAGTTTTAAAAATGTCGAGGTTGACCAGGTAGCCTCGGTCGGTAGGTATTCTATAGAATTATGTTTTAATTTGAAATTTTTCGCTTTTCAGGTGCCGGATCACGGCGTGCGACACGTCGTTGGATGCGGCTCGCGACGCTGGACACGATGGTAAGTATTTTCAGGGTAGCGGTAATAGAAAAATTTTTGGCAATTTAGAAAAAACCCTGAAAAATGGGTGTTTTTGAAAATGTCAATATGGCGGATGGCGCGCAAGCGCGTCGTCACGCAGTCAGGATGTGAAGAACAATACACCAGGCTATTGAGAATTTAAATCACGCGAATCGGTTAAGCCGATCGCGAGTTATGCAAATTTGAAATTTAACAATGTATGAAAAAACTGAAATTTCGCTAAAAACTGAAAAATTCGCGCAAGATCGCTCCAAAAAGTGCACAGCACACTCGGGTAAAATTAAACACGCAGGAAAAACAAAAAAGTCCGATCAAAATATCAATATTTTCAGTCGAGATATAGTTCGGTTAGGTTAGGTTAGGTTAGGTTAGGTTAGGTTAGGTTAGGTTAGGTTAGGTTAGGTTAGGTTAGGTTAGGTTAGGTTAGGTTAGGTTAGGTTAGGTTAGGTTAGGTTAGGTTAGGTTAGGTTAGGTTAGGTTAGGTTAGGTTAGGTTAGGTTAGGTTAGGTTAGGTTAGGTTAGGTTAGGTTAGGTTAGGTTAGGTTAGGTTAGGTTAGGTTAGGTTAGGTTAGGTTAGGTTAGGTTAGGTTAGGTTAGGTTAGGTTAGGTTAGGTTAGGTTAGGTTAGGTTAGGTTAGGTTAGGTTAGGTTAGGTTAGGTTAGGTTAGGTTAGGTTAGGTTAGGTTAGGTTAGGTTAGGTTAGGTTAGGTTAGGTTAGGTTAGGTTAGGTTAGGTTAGGTTAGGTTAGGTTAGGTTAGGTTAGGTTAGGTTAGGTTAGGTTAGGTTAGGTTAGGTTAGGTTAGGTTAGGTTAGGTTAGGTTAGGTTAGGTTAGGTTAGGTTTTTTTTTTTTTTTTTTTTTTTTTTTTTTTTTTTTTTTTTTTTTTTTTTTTTTTTTTTTTTTTATTACTACTACCTCCAACATAATCGGAGACTATGAATTTCTAATGTATTTTTTTACAATTAAGGATAAAATCTTCGAAAGACATCTGGGAAGGGAGGACCCAGATAGTGCCGGATTCTTACCGGCTAAAACCTTAATTGTATTGTTATGGGCTGTTTTCTCGCTCTTTTTTTGGCTGTTTTTATGCTCTTTTTGGGCTGTTTTCTTGCTCTTTTTTATCATTTTCATATACATTTTTGTTCTATTTTAACCATCACCACTTATTCTATTTATTAATTACCACCTATTCTATTTATTACCACCACCAACAATATTTAATTACCGTTTTGTTTTTGCAATCTTTCTTCCTATCTTTAAACTCTTTCATTATTTACATGTTGCCTTTAGACAGATTTTGTTCCATTTCTATTTCATCTCACTATTCTTACAATATTTATCTCAACTTATACATGTATGCTTAACTCTAATATATATACAATATATTATGTAAACATGTTTCTTACACTGTTTTGTTTCTCTTAATTACTACTTCAGCTATTTTTATACAATATTTTATGAACTCATCTCTTTTTGTGCTCATTATTATGTCTTTTAGGCTTTTTTGCTCTAGTTTTATCTCTAATTTTTGTTCGATATCGAATCGCTGTCTGTCAAATTGGGGACAGTGTAGGAGCAAATGTGGGATCGATTCGCTGATGGCAGGGTCACAAACGCAAGATGAGTTTTCTTTGCATTTAAATCGATATAGATAATCCGAAAAGCCACCATGTCCGGTAAAGATTTGCGTTTTTGTGCTTGTGACTTCCATCTTTTTGACGATCCCGTATGCAGCCTTTGCGCACGGAAAGAACATCTTCGTCACCCCTGCGGTTTCTCCTGCGACGTACCTTTCATTCCACTCGTCGAGCGACGCCATACGGAGGCGTCGCTTGACGTGTGATATGGGGCACTTTTCGTAGTCGGGCTTTCGTTTCGACTTTAGTGCTGCCTCCTTCGCCAATTCATCTGCCCTTTCGTTGCCGTCCAATCCAGCGTGTGCTTTTATCCAGAACAAAGTAACTACTTTGTTCTGGAGAGATGCTTTACTTAAATTTTCTCTAGCTTTAACTGCTAGTGGATGGAGGCAACTAGGGTTCTGAATGCGAAAGGAAAAAAGCTTTTTTCAATAAAATGGACGTTTTTGGCTGAAGTACGAATCCTAATTTTAGGCCTTGTTAACTTTAAAAAATATAGTCGCCTCTGTGGAGTGAAAAATAAAATGCCTTTTCAATTAGAAATAGAAATAGAAATAGAAAATTCTTTATTGCCAGTAAAACAATGGTATACTTAAAGCTAGCTACAAGATAATGTTCCTGTTACGGCAATGGGTACTAGTCTCAGCATATGCTAGGCATCATTGCCCAGCGCTGGTTTTCAGACTAGCCCCTCTTAGGTTGTAAGATCTCGTGCGTAATATAGTAAAAAAGATCTTTTGTGGTTTTATACAATATACCTATATAGAAACAATAACAAGGTAAGTAAATTTTTTGTGATAAATAACTTACAATAATGACAGTTACATAGGTACGGTCAAGTGCAAAGTAAGCTGAACGCATGCATCGCGATTCTATTCCCAAAGGGAACAAAGAAAAAGAAACGATAAAAAGACAATGGACACAAGATCAGTGTGTAGTCCAAAGCGTTCAGCCTAGCGTGCTCCCGGCCGTACAATAGTACTTTTACAGCAGGAAAATGGTCTTTTTACAGATAAAGTATAAGTTTTTTTTTTTTTTTTTTTTTAAACATTTTAGTGACTGTGACTTTTATTTTGTTTGTTAATGTGTGGTGCATGAGTGTGTATGTGTGTAAGTGTGTGTGTATTGTGTGTGTCTATATTTGTGTTTTTGTGCTGGTTGTGCAATGTGCTATTATATACATATATACTATAATATTAGGTGTAATTTATTGACCGAATGAACGCGAAATGTCCCTTCAGACCGCTAATCTCCGTTTTCGCTTGTACATTCTACAATATAGATATAATAAAGATATAATAATACTAATATAATACATTTATGTAAATGGTGTGCACCATTCAGGGCATGGCTCAATATCTGCTGCGTCTTTTATCCCGTGCTTTAACCTGTGTTTCCATTAAATGTTTTTTAACGAGCTTCTTATATGTTATTAAAGACATTGGTTCACGCAAGGGTGGCGGCAAATCATTCCACACCTTCGTTGCCGCAAACTTGAAGCCTCCCCTGAAGAGCGCCGTCTTGTGTCTGGGTATAGATAGCATGGTTATCCTATGGCTTCTCAGAGACCTTTTCTGATTATCCTTGACCCATTCCAGTTTTTCATATAGATATGATGGTTTTTCAAATTCAATTGTCTTTCGGACCATGCAAGCCAGATGCAACCGTCTACGGTTTGTCATGTTTAATATATTTTTTCATTCAAATACGGTGCTATATGTGCACGTTTGGGTATATCATAACAGAATCGCATACACGCATTCTGTACCCGTTGAATTGATTTCCTGGTTTGCTCCAGAAGTCTCGGGCCGTACACTGTATCACCGTAATTGAATAAAGAAAGAACCAGCGACTCTGCTACGGTCACCCTTACATTTTCAGACAGGTATTTTCGAAGGCCATAAAGCACCTTAAGTCTATAGAAAGCATTGCGGATTTTCAGTCTTACATGTTCTATATAGCGTAACTCTCCATCCATTACTATGCCGAGATTTCTCGCCTCTTCCACTTGCGACACAAGTTCGTTACTTATATAGATTTTCGGATTCTGTTCCGCAATATTATTTCTTTGCCACTTGCTACCCATTATAACATACTGTGACTTAGATGGGTTCAAAACTAGATTGTTCTTGTCAGACCAATGTGATATAGTTTCTAAATCCTCATTAACCTTAATTAACGACTGGCTGAGATCCTTTGGTGCGAAGGAAAAATAAAGTTGGGTGTCGTCCGCATATAAATGTGCATTGCAGTGTTTTAAATTAGTTACAAGATCTGCTGTATATACGATAAAAAGAAGTGGGCTGAGTATGGAGCCCTGCGGCGTGCCACGAGGAATCCTTTTTATGTCTGACTGTACAAGCAACCCCTTGTCTGTTTGAAGTTCAACATATTGTCGTCTGTCTTGGAGAAATGATTTAAACCAGTTACACGAAGACTCAGAAACTCCGTAGCTAGATAGTTTCGCAAGAAGAAGGTCTGCGTTAAGACAATCAAAGGCCCGGGAGAAATCTAACAGAACTAGAATCGTGCCCATGCCTTTGTCTGCTGCGGCGATAATGTCATCAGTTACTTTGGCGAGGGAAGTAGTAGTACTATATCCACTACGGAACCCAGATTGCACAGATGGAAGCAATTCATTTTGTTCTAAGTACTTTTTCAACTGCTCACAGACCACTCTCTCTATTATTTTGGACAGTACTGGTAAGATACTAATTGGGCGCAGATCCTTATATTCTTCTGTCTTGTTACTTTTCGGTATTGGCCTAACCTTTGCAATTTTCCACTCTTCTGGGAACACACCTGTACGAATAGATATGTTAATTATGTGTGTGATAATTGGAAGAGTAACTTCTAAAGTAAGACAGATCATATCGATCGAAATACTATCATGACCAAAAGCTTTAGTTTTTATTGACATAATTATTTTACGAACTTGCTCTTCCGTACATTCCTCGATCTTAAATTTGTTGTTACCCCATTTTGTGCTACTTAGACGAGCCATTGATTCTTGATCCGTATCAGGATTACCCGGTATGTTTAGGAAGAAGTTATTTATTTTGTCTGCGTTACATAGATGTGTAGGTATTTTAGGTCTGCTTTGATTTCCTATGATTGAAGATTGCTTGAGGTGGGTCCACATTCGATTTGGGTTTTGTTTATTTTTGTTGATATAATATGTAAAATATGCCGTTTTTTCACGCTCAAGAGCCCCACTCGTATAGTTCCGTAGACTTTTGTAGTACTCTTTATGGGCATCTACTTTGGTTTTTTGCGCTCTATGTAAGGCAGAATCACGTAATCTCATTAGTAATTTAATGTTATCTGTAACCCATGGATTTATTTTGTTGGTAACATGTATCCTTGGCATAGGCGCATATTTATCAAATAGTGTGACCAGAGACTGATTAAATAGCTTAACTTTGTCGTTTACGTTGTCAAGTTTAATTATATCATTCCAAGGTGCGGCGTTAAGATCTTTATTAAACTCGACTAGATCAATTTTGTCTAAACTTCGCCTATAAATGAACTCGGGTCCCTGTTTTGGTTTAGTTATCCTTAATTCCCCAAGTACCATCCCATGATCACTAATTCTACGGTTATGGTACACGTGTATTGACTTACAAGAACTTGGACTATCCGTAATAAACAAATCTAAAAGGGATTCAGAATCCTTTGTTATTCTAGTCGGTTCATCTACTAGTTGTTCTAAATTTCGTTGATTTAAGAATGACAATACCTTTACAGCATTTGGCTTGTCCGGTTTCAGGAGATCGACGTTGAAGTCTGTAAGAAGAAAAATACTGTCGCATGAAGCAAAAACGTCCAGTGAATCATTTATTGCTTCAATAGCAGTATCAATCGAGACAGCTTCCGGCCTATATGCCGTGCCAATAGCGAAACGTCCTGAGCCGGGTATACGGAGTTCTAGCCACATTTGTTCCAGTGTAGATTGAGGGTATTGTTTAATACCTACTCTTAAATTTTTACGAACATAAAAACCAACTCCACCTCCTCGCTTTCCATTGGTACGTGGGTTGCTTTTCAAGATATAGCCAGGAATTGAAGGCGAAAAACTGTCTTCTTCTACTCGGAGCCATGTCTCATTCAGCGCCAAAATATCTGGTTGGTATCTTTCTATCGCAGCACAGAATTCATCACGTCCGGTATTTAATGAGCGTGCATTCAGCAATGCAATTTTCAAAAGGTGTGTTTTTTTACCCATCATTGCAATGCAATATAAATAAAAATGTGTGTTTTTTGTAAATTGCATAATTAGTGTTGTTACGTGTAAATATGAGATGTGTCGATGAGTTGAAAGTACATGTGATGTGCACGCTTAGCATATTTATATGAATGGTCATTGTGAAAAGGTGTGGGTGGCTGAGTGTGTGCACGTGAGAAACGATAGTTATAATAATGGATGAGTGTTTGTTATTATCTAATAAAAACATATTTATTTGTGTAAGTGTGTGTGTGTTGTGCATTACATGATTGTTGTTATGGGCAGATGCGCGATGTGTCGATAAATTGAAGGTAAGTGTAATGTGCATACTTAGTATATTTATGTGAAGGGTACTAACAGGTATTATAAAAAAAGTCACAGACATAAATATCATTTTAACTATAATATTAGAGTAATAAGCAACGATTGGGAGATACACACTGTGGAACGTATTACGACTAAATTTAATTATTGTCCGAAGTAGCCGGGTCCACGCCAAAAACACTCATAATGTCTTTTTCTGATCTGATTTGAACAGTCTTGCTGTCACTGCCCTCCGTACGTTTGGCGAGTATCCTTCCTTCTTTTGTCCAGACGAACTTCCAGTTTGCCGCGGCACCGGCTTGCCGAGCCTTCCAGAAGATATTGCGATTTACTTTTGTCAGTCTTTCGTTAATGTAGATATGTGAGGGAACATGGTCTGGCAGTCCTAAATCGGCGCTGTTTAAGCCTCGACGCACGCGTGCGCTTCGCAAGATCTCATCACGTAGCACTTTTCGTGTCAAACGCAACACTAATGGACGATGGCGCTCCCTGTCACTCCTAGATGAGCGCTTAGGACCCACACGTTCTGTACTATTGATATCGCAATCCTCAAGTTTCATACCCAGTTTGAGTGCTATAGATTTGACAACGTGCAACATAGACTCGCCTGCATATTCCGGTACACCAGTTATTTCTAACTCATTATGTAGTGATGTTTGGTTTTGTTCATTCAGATGTATATGCATTCGCTCGATATCCTTGTGCAAGCGACCATTTTCCTCTTCCAGGTTTTTTACTCGCGTGTCCACCTTACTCAGATCGGTTTTAACTATTTGAATTTGCTTTTGGAGGTCGTTTTTAATTTGACTGACAGCTAAGTCAATTTCCTTTTTTATGTCTGTAGTTATCTCGTTTTTGATGGTATCAAACTTACGATTTATATGCACTAAATCCTGCTTCATAGGTTGTAATTTAGAATCCAGCAAGCTTGATAGTGTTTCCAAAATAATCTTCGTGTTCGAATCCTTAGAATTTTCAAAGCTACGTGAATGCATCGGTGGAATGTCATGTCGTGGTGAATCATCACTAAGGGACATATCGGTAGCATTCATTTCACATTGCGGGGATTGTTGTTCATAGTTGACGTTACTTCCCTCCTTTTGGCGCTGTGTAATACTATCGCATGCAGAACAACGCCATGTATTTTGGTGTTGTGGAATGTTGACGTAATGTTCTGGTGGAATATTTAGGCATTCATAGTGAAATCCAAATTTGCAATGAACACAAAACAGCACCCTTTCTCCGGTAGCAGGTTTATTACACGTTAAACAGTTCATTTTGAATGCTCGTTCTACGTAAACAACTGTTGATATTATTTGACGTATTTTTTTATGCGCTAAGTGGGTAACCGCTACACGTTTGACTAGACGATCTTGACCTTGTTCTGACCGCCCGGTAGTCGATCACTATCACACGCAGATAATTCACTTTGTTTACACTTACACAATGATTGTTCGAAAATTAGCAAAGTTATTGAAATTCTATTGTCAAAGTCACTTTTATGGTATTATCACTTTTATTTTAGTATAAGTTTCAATGCGGTCCGATCATTTTTTACAATATTTAGCATTTAATTTCTGGAGCACAGTATTAACTGATGTTTACGCGGCGAGCGCGGCGCACGAACCTATTCGGGTAATTAAAGGTGAAGTTTGGAAAAAATCTAAAGGAGTTTCTTGGTAAGGATTACGGATGGATGTAAGAGAATCAAATGTTCGTGGAGTTCTTCAGCAAGTTTCAGGAGGATGACTTGCCATGTTTTTACATAGCCCAATAAAAGATCAATACAATACAATAACGGAAAAATAATCCGACTGGCGTTTGACGGATACTTTTTTTCAATATTTAACTCAATACTCATTTATTCTAATGTAGGTTTTAGGACTTCAGAAGTTAAAAAGCTTTCCTCAAACCAAGGCTGGTTCTAGAGTTCTCTCATATGATTTTTGTCTTATCGGTTTTAAGTAGTCAAGTCAGTCGAGCGTTAATAAGGCTCAATTATTAGCAGTCACTTTTGCCCGCAACTTCGATCTCCATAAAGTGGTGCCACATTTAGAGCAATTTGTTTCTTTTACGATTAATTTGGTTTCCCGTAAGAATTACAAGTTTTTCGGGATTAAAATCTAACCAATGTGTGTCAACTTTCATCCCAATCTGTGGTTCATTAGTTATTGAAGCGTGATTAAGTAACAAACTTTATAATTTAGTGGGATTTCCCGCTCTAATACTTTCTGTTATATTCCTAAATGTGTGTAAATTTTTATCCCAATCTGTGGTTCATTAGTAATTGAAGCGTGATTAAGTAACAAACTTTATAATATTAGTGGGATTTTCCGCTCAATACTTTCTGTGGAGTTGCCATATTGGCCTCGCACGGGGAATGCCCGCGATATTACCGGTGGAAATCCGGGATATTCAGATTGCGGGCCAAATCCCCGGGGAACGATATTGGGGCTTTCTCAGCTGCGTCGTGTTTTATTAAAGGTGTTGGCTCAGGAGAAATGTATCACAGGCAAAAATGTAGGACAGTAGGTATAAATGTAGGTATTTCACATGAAGGAAAAAAAAAATCCACGCCCATATGGAGTAGTAATCATGCCTATTTTGTATCGAAACCAATGCGGCCGCTCAGAGGGGTGGGAGGGTAGGTGGAAGCGGGAGACGGGGTTTGTATTTTAACTCTATCAGTCTCTATCACACATCTTTGAATACGTTACGTTAGAAAAAGATAGAGACATTCATGTTATGACATGCCCAAATAAAAACAAAATATCAATAAAGTATGACATTTATTTGTCTTTATTTGGCATGTAAAAAACATGAAACTTAATAGCCGGCACCCATAGTATGTTTTGATTACTACTCCATTTGGGCGCGTAAAATTTTTTCTTCCTTCATGGTATTTCATTTTGGAGTTTAGTATAATATTTGAATAAGTAAGTAAATAGCATTATCTAAGTTGTTAAATAGGTATGCATTACTAAGTTTAATACGGAAAACAATCAGGAATGAAAAATAAAAATGTGATCTTAATAAAGATTCGATTATATTTTTTACAGTATCTTTTTTAAATTATTTCTGTTTATTAAAGATTTAAATAGACTTAGAACTTGCAAACATTAAAATTATAGTGCTGTTCTTTGACCTGGAGAACTGCTGCATTTATAAATAAATACTTATTATCCAACAATTTATAGGTTTCCAGAGTAATTTCTCTACATCAATTTGATTACCTACAGTCATCATCGTCTTGCATTTGCAATAAGCACACGAAGATTAGCCCGTTGACCTAACACGTCCACTTAATATTGATGTGATGTATATTGCTAACTTATTTGTGTTAATCCAGTGCCTGATCTACTTACCTATTTAAAACATTAAAATCCGTCAGGTCGATTTCGCGTGAAGAGATGATAGGTAGGTAGGTACTCATTTGTTAATGTTTTTTGACGAGCAAATTTTTTAATAGAATTGAGTTTAGCATACCAGTCCACTGCTGGACTCAGTTATCTCCTCTAAAAGCGAAAAATATTGCCTTATTTTCTAAACTCGGCAGGCGGGCTATGGATCGCTGTTACGGTTATACTAATAGCGTCAACAGGAAGAGTTGGGTTGAACTAATTCCGCTACGAACCGAATTTAAAACGTCAATTGTTTTAAGAAGCCATATAATTTTGAAATTTATCATAGCCATTATGGTTTCGATTACTCAGCGATCTGCGGGTTTACCTTTTTTTTGTATTAGAAATATTATGGCACGTTACTTGGTAAACCAAAATTTTAAGCTAAAGTAGTAAATCTAATCTATCATCTAAGTAAGAAATATTCATCCAGGCCTTTAAGAACCAGCAATCAGATCTTATTGAGCACATCTTAGGTAGACGTACCAGGGTGGTAGAAACTAGAAGCATGCAAGAGCTACAGCAGTCGGCAATCAATATGGTGCCCCACTGACATGGCGTCGAGTTAATGTCACACTATTGTATGCTAACGCGGATATAATTGCTGGTCCGTTGTGACAGAAACAGGATCACCTACGTATGTAGGCCCAACCTACACTAGCAAGCAAATCAGGTTATAAGTGCTACTTGGACCTTCTATCGAGGTTTCCACGATAATTACAGACAGACTCCGTGTTTGATAAGTATGTTTGTATGAATTGACTAGCAGTAGAGTTTTTATATATCAGGAATATTCAGGAATGATGAGATGTGTAAGGGCAAACTAACATAACCAGGCTAGTCCGAATAAATGCAGTTGAAGTGGCAACAAGCGGTAGGTACAGTACACACACGTCATTACTTGAGAGTTAAAAGAATTCTCGAGTGGTGGCACTAAGGCGCAACGGGTGTAGGTCTCGTCATAAGATGGACTTACGATCTGATATAGATATAGGAAGCCTGTGGACGCAGGTTAAGCACAGTCGGCTTTTGTGGAATTTTAAGAGGGGTCTTTAGCCTTGGTTCAAATATGAATGTTTTTAGGGTGAAATAATATTTTGTAGAATAAGCTAATAATTCATCATTGATAAATTTATGTGGGGACATCTCACACGGCTATTTAACCCCTATACACCAGTACTATGGGTGTCAGAGAGCAGATATACAACACTCAAACACAAGGCAAACTCAAGGAATATGTTTTCCCTGACTGGGATTTGAACCCGCGACCCTGTGTTACGAACGCAGACGTACTACCAACTAGGCTACGGGGCCGCCAAGCTTCTTACCATCCGCTAATCAATTGTGGCATCAAATGTATCTTACTCAATGGTATATCGCATAGTTACAGCACGCCCCAACTGTTTTGACCAGCAAATGGCACGTTTGACGCAGTGGAGGGAAGCGGCCAATTTATAGCGGGTTCAGTAATTGATGTGCGGCCCGGCCGGCTTGACGGACGTCTGACCTATTGATGCCGCCTTTACAACCACCCAGTAGCTGGCTTTCTGTTGTGGACTGATCATTATCAGGTAACTAACGAATCTATGTCCTTGTGGTTGTATTTTAAATTGACGCAGGATTTATGTGACAGATGACATTTAAACATTATTTATTGCATCTAAACACTTTGCTATTATGATTCTGGTTTAGGCGATGTACCCAGTTAGGGAAAAGAAAAGAGTGTGTCTTAGTGTGTCCTAGGGATATATGTTATTTATTTACCTCCAGTATCTTTTGCCATGAGAATAGGCTTACATGCTTAAAAAGGGATTCCTAAGATCAAATTGTTGTTTATATTTATAGTTAATTTCACGGAAATAGAAGAATTAGTTGAAATATCAAAAAGACAACATTATAAGCTTTTTCCAATTCTTTATGGACATACATAATATACTCTGATTAGGCTCAGGGTGTAATTTTTAAAACATATTTAATTTTAAATAAGCAATCAAGCGGATACTAAACCAGGCAAGTGTTCCACCAGTTCAAACGAGGCATTACCATCGAAGTGGATCACTGGCTGATCGATGTGTTTTGTCACATCGACTTGTCGCAGATTGCTCAAGCTCATTACTGTGGCTGCTGGAAACCGGGTTCATATACTCTCCACTAATAAAGATATTTATTACGCGTACCAGTTCGCGGGCTAGTTTCTGTCGTATTGTAAGTATTACCTAAGAAGACCAAATACTGGTATTAGTTGTTACTATTAGTGTTGTAAATAACAGCGTAGTTGAAGTGTTAAATTACCCGTCATATTCTGCTGTTATGGTGATATTAAATTCAAGAACTAAAATTAATTTATATTTATCCTGTCTTCGTACTTATATAATAAAAACTGAAAAATATCACATTTTTCTGTTATTGTTGGCTTTTTAAAGGTACGGTACGGATACGGCGTATGCCTTCGTTTCGAAATTTGAGGATACTGTTATTTCGTAACTCAAGGTGGGTATAGAAATGTAGTGAATTTTTTTTTTCTATTCACGTAACAGTGACAAGAATTGATGTATGGACTGAATTTCAATTTAATCGATTCAGCGGACTTGGAGCATTCGCGCATATGCCTCAAACAAAATCAGATACATGAATACTAAATTCGTTTGGAACTCTAAAAATATTACAAAACGAAGTTAAGATTACAAAAACGCTCTTTACATTAGTAATATGCCTCCAGCCTTTTACTAATAGAAAAGTGAATGAATCACAGTGAATGAACATGCGCGCACGCAGTACATCCGTATTGATAGAGAAAGTCTCATTGTGGTGAATCAGGTTGCCGCTGGCCTCTGGCTAATACTGCTCCGACGCCTTCAGATGAAGAGTTCACTTGTTTTAATACTGGTACTACAAGAAAAAAAAAACTGCCTCTATGGGTATTACTATACAACAGGTTCATCTTACTTAATATACGCGTCCATATATGGGAACATCTAATACACCTTTTTTTTTATTGACCTATGCTTGAGTCGAAAAGGTACGAACAATCAAGCTTCACCGGACTTGCGGGGGAGCAGATAGGCTCTACCCCAGAGTAGTAATGTACCAACGCGGCTAGGAGCGGCTCAAGAGAGCCTAGGACCGCGGCCTAGTGCGTTGATATTGATACGGAAAAACATCGTGAAGGAGACGACACCTGAGGGGCTCCGTCTCTGATTGTTAGTTTTGATTTTGATTTTGGCCGCGCCCCTGCTGCCGCGCCGCCGCCGCCGCCGCCGGGTACGGGCATTGTTACCTGGAGAGTAATTGTTACCTGAAGGGTATTCGCTACCAGAAGGGCATTCTGTTAAATGTAATCTAAATTCTTTGGCTGATTTAATTACATCAAAAAAAAAACGAACGAATATCCATTTCCCACGAACGGCCACATCTTTGAATGACCACAACCTTGTACGTCCGTTCCGATCGAACGGCCACATAGACTTGGACAATCGCATTCTGGGGCACATATTTTAAACAGTCACACCCCCGAACGGCTATGTTCTTAAGCAATCCAAATACTCCCAATTATTAGTTTTTATAAACTGTTAAGCCAGGAACCACGTGTATTTTATATTTTCACTGAACTTTGAGGCGTTGGACTTTTGAAAACTTTATTTTACTTTGTGTTTTGGATTTAGAAGTTGGTTTACTCAAAACATTTTTTAAACAGATTCTGGAAATATTCCCTTTTATCAAGTTTTCTATTGTTAAACTTTATGAATACTTAAACGTTCTTAAGAAATAAAATGATAGAGCTTTACATTGCGGTGTTATTCAGTAATTTAAAAAGTCTCATAAATTATTACAGATGGCATAATTTTACTTTAAAGACTTACAATTTTACACTAAGTTTCTCTAAGCACAACATGCATAAATAAGTTGTATTAAAAATAATTAACCTAAATCTAAACTTTTAGTACCTACTGAATGGGAACAGTAGAAATTGAGCAGCTTTTTTGATAATTAATAAATGATAGTCGAACTTCTGTAAGCCTAGGTTGAAACACTATGACAAGCGGTTATCTCACGTTTATATGTCAAAAAGGGACGAGAAATCCGCCATATTGAAATATCCTCCAATAGGATGAGAGTATACGCACGACAAAACTACTCGTTTGTCTGTCAATAATAAAATCTGATGGTAGCCCCCACTGACCGTTAAATTCGTCCAAGGGTTTGTACCGTCTGTCGTCGTTTATAAGTACAGTTTTCGCAGTTTTTGTTATTCGTTTAGACAGTCTTGCATGTTTAACGGAGTGCCTATCATAGAGGACAGCTAACCATTTCTCAGCTATTGTACCAGGAGTACCTACACACTCAGATTTATTTGCCATTCCAATTGTGTGCGATCGACGTCAAACGCAGCTCGTCTGAGCACGAGGCCTATTAAATTTCCCTTTTATTGTCATCCAATGAATGCTTATGTATGAAACGCCTGCGCTTTGTCAATCCTTGAATCGGCGACTCTTTGAAAGGAAACTTGTTCTTTGCTTACGAGAGCACTTGCAACTTGCAATGGCTGATTTGTGGACACGGAAGATATTTCAAATCGTGATTCGCTTACTTGTAAACACGTGTTACCTAAGTAATATTACAAACAATTGTAGGTTAAAGTAAAATCTATAAAAAGATTCGAAAGTATAGGAATAATAAACTTGTCATGTAAACTGAAGGTCTTTAAGTCCTGGGTATCTTGGGTTAAAACAACAAAATTGTAGACTATATTATTTGCTATCCAGATTTTAGAAAGTAAATAATATTAAACAATTTCGTTGAGCTCAAAATTTTGATACCTATTAATAGCTGTCATTGAGGGAAGTGTCCTGGAAAAAATAAATCGATTATAATTAGTCCGTCAGTTAGATTATCGAAAAAAATTGAACACGTTTTTTTTTTTTTCAATTTGACGAAGATATATCGTTTTAAAATGTAGGAGAAGAGTACTATGACGTCACTTTTTCCGTACAATTTGTATGGCGGCGTGTCGTCATTGGAAATTTCAAAGTGCTGTATCGTCGGCATTTTTCGTTTCCCAGACAAAAAAAAATACGCGTACATTATTTTTTAGTAATCTAACTGACGGACTAATTAGATTTTTTTAGGACACTTCCTCATTATATTTATTTATGCATAGAATGCGAAAAAATATAAATTTACTGTTTCATGGTTTTATGTGTATCGAACTCTATAATTGAAATCGGAAACCACATTGCGTCCTGAAAACCAAGCCAAACCTCAGAATACCAAATAGTAGTCCCTAACCAAACTACTCAGAATGTTGATAGCACCATGTTCATAATCTAGTTGCGAGATATCACAACGTCTAAAGCAAATAATAGCTTTAACGGGACTATTTGCGGTTTTGGAATCGCCCTAAATAGGAACACGCTATCGGAAGTCTGGTCTAGCTGATTGGCCTACAACCTAACCTGGGATTGGAATGGAATGGATAGATAGAACTGTTACTGTTAGTCTGGAATCGAGTGGTTGGGATTGTTTCCGCATTGTCTTTGGTCGTGATAGATACGTTTTGGTTTTGTGGTTGAATTATTTTGTTGGTCTCTCCCAACTCCCAAGTCACACATAGAATTTATTTAAAACGCTGCCAGAAACGATACAAACCAAAACAAAACAATTAAATAAATAATAATAATATAAATGAACCGATCCCTCGGTTATTTATTAGACCGTCTTGGGACCAGCAGCCTAGCTATCTCTGTGGTCTAGAACAAACAGACAGGCAGACTTTCATTCATAGTATTAGTAGAATGTTGTGGAAGCAAAATTATAAACTTTTTATCTATCTACAATTTCTACGATTCCAAATCAATGAAATTAAAAAAAAGTAATATAATAATTTCATTTTTACTTGTAAATAGTATGAGTTAAGTTACAATGTTCTGGATACCCTGACAGGATCCCCATTAGCCCTTAAGGGCCAATCTCGAAGTTTCTAATTAAACTATATAACACGCAGGAAAACTCTCATATGTTGATAGTAATTTAAATTACAAACGTTAACGTAGATATAACATACTTATTATTAGTATTAGTAGTTTATCCGCTCAAGTACCCATTGAGTGGCTTGAGCCCCCAAAAAAGCCTTAAGAAGCGTTAAAAGGCTATCCATTTAAATTAAACCTACCTACCAATATTATAAACGCGAAAGGATGGACGTATAGATGGATGGATGGTTACTCTTTCACGCAAAAAGTAGAGTAGCATTTTTTTTCTATGGTACAGATTTTCGACCTCTACCTACAGTTCTAATTAGATTATCCATTATCATCAAACTAGCGACCCGCCCCGGCTCCGCACGGGAAAATAGTTATTGTGGGTTATCCTTAAGTATATTACGCATGTATTACACATATAAACCTTCCTCTTGAATCACTCAATCTATTTAAAAAAACCGCATCAAAATCCGTTGCGTAGTTTTTAAGATTTAAGCATAGGTACATAGGGATATAGGGACAGAGAAAGCGACTTTGTTTTATACTATGTAGTGATTTAGCAACCGTGCCCTTGTCGGTAGAGTCTACACTCTACGCCATTCCATATATTCCGTCATCTGTTATTAAAAATATTATTATAAAAAAATATATAAATTACGCTATTTTACCGACATTTAACTCCTAAATTACTTACGCATATAATGTGCTCTATAAAAATGGAGTTAGCCGAAAGTAAAACAGTAATATAACTTCATAAAAAGTGAAAACGAGAGCAAAAGTATGAAAAATATGGGTAATAGGTGGAAAGTTTAACTGAGTTTTTGATTGCCTTTACGGGCAGTTCAGACGGCCGACCGTATTATTATAAGTATATAATATAACTTGGCTACAATTTGTGGTCATGGTGAAGTTGCAGTTACATACATGATGATGATACATCCAAGCAGTTGCATTGCATTGCAGTCCGTTTGTAAAGAATCTTATGTTTGACCTCTACAAAGCTTGTGTTAAGAAATCGAAGACGAAAAATAAATATTTAAAAGACAAAAATAAATTAATGAGACAGGAAAAAGCGTTGCAAGAAAAAGTTATGGAATGAATGAATTAAGTTTCTTCGTAAAATATTTACCGGGCCTACTCTAGATATTAAAATGTCTTATAATTATTATACCTAAGTAGTCTAACGTGACCGTAAATATATAAAATAAAATCGTATAAAAACATAAATTATTCACATAATATATTCCATGAATACTAGGTATTATACGTACCTACAGAAAAGTAGCTGCTAGTACCTAGTACTATTATTTATTCTGTGCTGCTAGTAATATTATACATCTTCAGTTCTAGCGAGTAGCTAATGCACGGATGTTCAACTTAGCGGAGGCTAAATTACTAGCTAACTTTCGTGCATTTGTGGAAAAGTGCAACAGGTATGTAAGTTCGATGTATCGCGGTATCCTGGTAATGGTATGATGCGGCGCGGTAATAAACGATAATCAGGCCCTGGGGACGGCGATCGGCCATGTTGGGATATATGCCACGGAAATAACGACCATGGAAGAGCTTTCAACTCATCATTAACAGCTCATACATGTCCCCACCGAGGGGCTCGAGCCTACCCTGAAACCAGGGTGAATAGGCCTTAGTCGACCACGCTGGCCCAATGCGGGTTGGTCAACTTCACACACAACCCTTGAATTACTTCGCAGGTGTGTGCAGGTTTCCTCACGATGTTTTCCTTCACCGTAAGAGCGTCGAATAAACGTACATATATGAATTCGAAAATCGAAAACACATTGGTACGTGCCGAGATTCGAACCCGCGAACTTCTGAATGGAAGTCAACGGCCCTAGCCACTACTTTCAACTCACACGATATTATTCCAATGTAAATACGAGTAGCTACAGGAATTAACAATTGTCACAAAAAAACATAGTCAAATTTTTACTCGACTAACCTCTGATAGTGTAATTTTTTTATGATGAGGCAAGTAGGTACCGGGAAAAATCCGAAAAATTGACGGTTGTTTTTTCGGCCTAAACGGATACCACCAATTAGAGAAAAGGCGGCGGATGTTATACATATAGTACTTCTGTGCCTTCAAAAAGTAACATTTATTTTATTTTATTCAGAAAACGGCTTAAGCACTATAATGTAGCACAAATAAGATTAAAAATACGTAAAAGTAACGTTTTGAGTCATGAAACGCAAAGGGTTCGAAAATAACGTAAAATGTTACAAATTACAATACTAACGTGCAGCAGATCACGCTGCCGCTGCCGCCGCCGCCACCGCCGCGCTAAGCTGTTGTGGGGTTAAGGCTTCTGACATGGCTCATACGATTACTACGATTATTGTTTTAATAAATAGCAACAATCAAAGCCAGTCCCATCCAGCCACTCGAAGTGAGATCTGTGGTGAATAGTGTGTTAGGCCGCGTCAAGTGCCGCCGCGGCCGGACCCCGGTCACGCCGGACCTAGGGCTCGCAGGACCCCGGGCTAGCATGCCGCCCGTCCGCCTTACATGCAAATAGCTGGCCAGTAGGTACTGGAGTTGCCAGCTATTCAAAGATTCGCGTGTTTGGGGACATTAACATAGACGTATTTTTAAGGAGTTAACATTTGAAAAATCGCCAATAAATAACGGATTTCGAATCGGTTGTCCAACATTCGTACCTACATAAGTACTTATTGAAATTGATTACATACCTAGGGTACCTACCTACCTATAGGATACTACTGCCACTTAGAGCAAGCTTGAAAGGTATACGTAGATTTTACGACACAAGCGTAATAAATATCGAGTCAAACAAAAGAGTAAAAGAACCAAATTTTTTTAAAGTCGTTAGTAAGATTTCCTGGGATCTATCGTATCAGATGTCGCGCATTTTATTTGTTACCTTAATAGAAAATTTAAAAGTTTTTTGTCTTCGGCCATAAATTTTCCCTTTAAACTTTTCCATCTTCGTAAAATAAAACACGGCAATTCTCGTCGCGTTGGCCACACTCATAGCAATTCAGCTATTTACCATTCGTTCAAACGGATGGGACCTGTGGAATGCTATTCTGTAATTACGTAACTCCCTCCTGGCCTATAAGGAAGTTTTTGAAATACTTACTAAGAAGGAAATAGCTTATTAGGTAAAATAAAACTTAAGTTTGTAAAATATTTTTCACAGTAGTTACATCGTCCCGAAACAAGGAGGAAGAATATTAATCATGAATTATATTCGGGCAGGGAGAATGTGACTTATGCATAAATATTATAGAAGAAAGATAATAAATAAAGCTGACAACAATCTTTATTTGCGAGTCTCAAGTTAAAGACCTTTCAGCAGTAATCGTTAACAGCTCATATAATATGTCCGCACCGAGGGGCTCGAGCCTACCCTGAAATCAGGGTGAATAGGTCTTAGTCGACCACGTCGGCCAAGTGCGGGTTGGTCAACTTCACACACAACCTTTAATTTTTTTCGCAGTTCAGCAGTGAATGTATAAACAGTTGTAGTCTAGTAATCCTTATTTGAAATTCATGAATATAAATGATCCTGCTATCGGTTAGCTAATTAGACGATAGATCTCCGATGAAATTGCGTGTATTGTGCTGGTGTGACAAATTAATGCGTATTGAGGTAGACGCATGGCACGCGGATATACTTAGTATTTAGTACTAGTATTTATTATTCTGCGGTATAGTATAGTTGTGGAGAATGCAGCGTGTCTCGCAAGCTCACAATGCAGGCTAAATTTTGAGAAAAGATGCGACTAAAATCTTACCAAAGCAAGGACTTATAAATAACATGGTTAAATTATGTAAGTACTTTCAGCGGAAATGGATGGTGTTACAGAAAAATAAACCTGCACAATCATACTCGTACATGTGAGTAAGAAAACCACTACAAGTGCTAATTTATCATCGTAAACGTCTACTACTTTAGTACTTGCTTTAGCAAGCGAACTATATTTTTCTTACTTTTGAAATTTATGGCATGCTGCTCGAAAAAGACAGACAAACAACCATTGCCCAATCGCTACATCTTAATATTTACTCATAAGACAAAGAGCCTATCTCTGTCTCCACTTAGCGGGCGTATTATAAAATTAACATGTCCTAGGAATGCAAATGTACCTGCGTACGATTACAATAAGACAAGCGCGCTGCGCCCGCGCCGCGTGGGCACTGGCATGCGCCGCATTCTGCCAGCAACGACAATTTAATGTTTGACGATTCATTAACATTGCCTACAATTTTATTAAGGATCGCTTTGTGTCAAAGGAACATTTAAGTACTAATCTGGTATCTATAATGATAATAATAATAATATGTAAAAATAAGAAAACTAGTATGGCATTTTCCAAAATATAGGTTACGAAAAAGCTTGTGCCTTATCCTGCCCATATGTATAAGATGTGTGAGATGCCCCACGTTTATAATATGCTACAAATAAATCCACACTCATATAGAAAAAAGGAAACTAAAAACGATTGTTTGTTTAAGGTTTTTAGACATAGGGCTCTGTACAATTCGGTAACATTCTTAAAATACATCGTGCAAATGGCTAATATTTGTAGTCAAATAGATATATCTTTGGTATTCACGTCGCGCAGACATTCTGTTGTAATAATATTAGCATGGACTACCCCCGGTCTAGACTAGCTCCATAAACTATTTAGACGCTGCCTAATAAGGGTCGAAAGACGAGCTGCCGAGCTAAGATTTAATTATCTGTTAGCCTAGACTAGCTTAGCTCTGAGCTAATTAAATAGTAACGCCGTAAAAGTTTTACGATATACCAACAAAAAATAAATAGCTTTATCTTCACGTTCCGTCTTTTACATTTCGTTTGAAACTATTCACTGCTCATTTACAAATAGCTACTTTAAAAAGTTATTCAGTTTTACAACTTACGTGGGTACCAGCCATCATCCTCAAAAATATCATATTAAAAACCACAGATACCTATAGATATTTAAAATCTACAAGTGGTTTTTGAGCAAGGATTCTGTCATCATCAGGGTTATAAATAAGGTCCTTTTGGAGATTATTATTATACCAAATATAAATAATTACATTTCCAGATCAAATTAATTCGATCATCAATCATTATAAAATACCGAAAAGCAATTACTGAGTACCTATAGTTAAATTCTAAATTGTTGTTAATCCCTAAAGTCAGTTCGAAAGTTTACGAGGTAGATTCAATCTGAATTTAATTTGTAATTTCTTGGCTGCGATTTCAAGGTGACGGGACTCCGTCGCCAAACAATTTGGATAAACCCGTGAATGAAAAGCAGTGACTCGCAAATTATAAGCTCATTTGAATAAGAATATAACGCTTAAAGGTCAAAGGACTGCTAAGAATATTTTATTTAACTTTTTTGGGTATATTATTTTTCTTATTGATGCTAATGATATAAACGCGTATAATACACAAATGATCGAAGACAAAATTAGTTGAAAATAAGATTAATTTGAACGATATCATAATCATCAACATAATTTCAGTCAAAGACGTCCACTGTTGGACGGCCTCCCCAAGGCCTGCTTCAAAGATCGGTCCCGTGCTGCTCGCATCCAGCGGCTTCCCGCGATCCTCACCAAATCGTCCGTCCACCTTGTGGGAGCCTGCCCACGCTACTTTATCCGGCGCGCGGCCGCCGATAAAGCGTGGGTATTAAGGCAACATCTCCGTTGTTAAACTATTCATTCATACACTGGAGAGGCATTAGTCCAGCAGTGGACTTTTACAGTTCGAGTGATTTGCTAATCTATTTGTGTAAAATTGCGCTAAGATATTTGCGAGGACAATTTCCCTGATATAGGCGCCCGCGCACGCGGCGACCAAACGGGACCTCTCGCGCAGACAATGCAGTCAAGAGCTGGCAGCGGTACTCACGTTGCTTTCACAATATTCACGTCATAAAAAACTAAGTATTTATTCTTATTTGGAATATAATTTTTACTCAGCTAAAAGAGGGCCTCTGCTGAACAAAGGTGTCCTCAATCGACTCTACACAACGAGTTCTTTTTGTTGATCGCAACCAGTTGGTTCACGTGATAATTATCAATCGCCGTGACGTTAAATTAAATCAAGAAATTATTCCTTTAAAAGTGCTTCTCATAATGCCGCTTTTTCTATTTTAAAGTCGAACATCGATCCCGCAGCATACAGTTTATTGACACTCTAGTTAAAATCTCAATACGTATTACAGTCTTCTTCTTCAGAGTACAGTAAAGTCCGCAGCCTATAGCACAATAAAACAACTCAACACCGACTCAACTCATTGGAATGTAAGCTTTATGTCATGTTATTTAAGAGTGAATGTTGTAAAGTCAGTTGAAAGTGGACGACGAGTCGACGACGCGTGGTTCACGCGTTGTTCACCTATTGACTGGTGTTGGATTGGTGTCGAGTTCGTGTGATGTGCGATGACATATTACGTCGATCTTCTGACACAAAGACAACAATATCTTTAGTTCCAGTACGTCACTGGAACTAAAGATATTGTTGTCTATTCCAGGATCGTGTCGATTATTATTATTATTATCACTCTCAAAAAAAAATCATAAAAAAAACATTTCAAGTAGTAAACTTAGAGACTTGTAGCCATATTGAAAAATGCTCGAAATGACCTCCGCAATAGTGGTGACTCCTTTATTTAAGTTGGCCGGCACTTTGACTTTTGGGCCCAAAATGAATGATCTCCTTTATTGTCTAAGATACGTACCTACCGAAAAAGAATAGTTCGGATCGCCACTTCAAGTTTAGAGGCAGTTATTTGGCAAGCGCCAGACCCGCTATCGTGAGCAACAGAAAAGGCAATTTGAGCATTTGTAAATGTCCTAGGCCTCTTTTATTGAGCATCCCACATCCTGTCGACATTCCGCATTGCGACACGGGCAATCGATAAGTACTTAATGTGAATTGTTGACCCCCGTCGGGTACTGTAAATCCTTCATGGAGTAAATTCATTTGATGCCCAGCCAGACTTTTTAAAGTTGCATTCTTCTTTCGCTACATGCTTTTATTCTGACTGCAATACCGATTCATGATTTTTTGTTGAATGTTTTCCGTTTGGTTTTTGATTTGGATTAGACCAACCCAAGTCTTCCTGATTTGACGTCATTAACAGTTCTAAGGGAGCCTATAATGAATACCTAAATGAATTTGATTTTTCTTGTGTCATATGAGACAACTGAAGATACACATCACCCAGGGAAAGGGCAGCAAAATGCCTACGATGAGGCCTCTTGGGCGTAGGTTTTAGTTGGGGTGAGGTGATTACCTGGTTTTAAAAACATCCAAAATTCAAATTCCTTTACTCATCATAGGTTCCCCTAGAACAGTTAATGACGTCATATCAGAAGTTAAGAAGCTTTGCTCAAACCAAGACCGGCTCTCGTCTCAATCGAATGTACCTACAAGTCTAAGCAATGAAAAAGAGATCAAACAATCCAAAAGAGTCGATGCGATATCAGTTTGAATTTGAACATAACTGGCCTAAATCATAATGAAACAAGCTTGTTTATAGTGGAAATTATACGATACTGTTAATATTGCTCAGCAATATCTTTCATTTTATTTTTTAGTTCGTTTAGAAACTTCGAGAATCTCATGAGTATCAAGTGAGTCGGGACTGGTAGTACCACTTTTAGGATCGTGATTCGTCCGGAGATTAGGCGTGATTTGTGTGGACTGCTCCTCCGGATGACCCGTCTTGCAGAACTCGGAATAAAGAACAAAAAGAAACAATGCTTCTGCAACGCGATTCTCTTCTGTGGTCGGTCATTGCCCTTTCACGCATGATGCCTTTGAGACTTCGAGCAGCGATGGCTTTTTGACGAAGCGAAGGTACCTACTGCGTGTAATGTACGAGTAATGGTTTACTTTTTATTTGTAAAAATTGACATTCTTGACTTTTTAAAGACGTATTTGCAAATAGCCGTTTTCCTAGATCAGACGAGAATCTTTCGGAGGAAACGAATACCTCTAGAGCTGCTATTCTAATAGTGAGTATAATCACTTTTATTTTAAAAAATATAATAAAGTAATAAATGCAAATTGAAGTGAAACGCATTCTGCATTCAACTCGCGCGCGAACTGTACTTATGTGAATTCAAAATTAAATCAATCTCAAATAAAGCTCTCAATCGTAATATGTTAAATAATAAATAGTTTAATTTGTGAATTTCAGGCATGTATGTACGTACATTTACATTTTAACGCGTAATTCGATATGTGGTTGCGTTTGCAAATTTCAGCGCTGTAATCTGTCCAGATTTAATTAACAGCGTGTAATAAATACAGGTGTTTATTTTTGGCGCTCGTAAATTTAAATTTAATTTACAGGGTGCGTGTTACAATAATAATCTTTAATATTATAAATATTGCAATTAATTTGGTTAGTTTTTTTTGTTATTGGGAACCTAAACAAAATTTGAAAATCAGGTAAGTATTCATCCACCTTTTTTGAACGACTTCAAAATATAAGTTTTCGCCTTAGAGTATAAATAGAATAAAATATTTTCGCGTTTTTAAGTATGTATTTTTTTCTGTGTTTGTAAATTAAAGGTTACATAGGTTACAATATAACGTTTACCATCTGATTCATTGTGTTCCAACCACGGTATTAACCACGCAATGGTGGCCACAAAGCCAGAGATTACCCGTTCAGTGATCCAGCACAACGCTCATTCCATTACAACCAATTATTTCATTATACAATTGGCGACGTTCCACTACTTTACGTTACTAGAAACGGTTACTCAACTGTTACTGGAACAAACAGTTCACTTAATACAAAGTTACAATTTTGTATCCAATTTTGTATTTGTATTTGTTTTTGTAAAACACAGATTTTAAACCATAAAAACCTAACCTAAAGTTACCCAACCTAAAAATAGAATTCTCCAGTAAAAGATATTTTTAGAACACTGCTGTTTTTAGAATAGAATATCTTAGGAAAGGAATAATTGGAATTAACAAATAAAATGAATTTTCCTTATGTTACGTAGATAAATTGACAAGAATAAATCCTACTAATTCCTAAGAACATCTAATTAATTAAATCACTAATTAATCAGTCTCCCGAAAATATTATTAATGACATCCTTTCTATCTTCCGTTGCGAATCAAGTGTTCATACGGAGTGTTCCCAACTAAGATTTAAAACAACAATGCAATAGGTACAAATATTCTTTTTACAACCCAATTTATCATTTTTTACCCAACATCGTCTACTTTACACTCTCTAACAACTGCAATCCCCAACGCTCTGAAGTCCGGTGAAGCTTGATTGGTCGTACCTTTTCGACACAAGCTTAGGTGAATTAAAAAAAACAACTCCCTAATCAAACACGGGGATCACTTTAGTCCAGCACTGGACTGTTACTGGCTGTTATAAAAAATACAGCAAAATGTAATGTTAAAGGAAGGATTGTAAAACGTAACTCGCAACTGCGTCGTCGGTGGCCAAGTGGCTATATAGGGCTGACGGAAGTTCGCGGGTTCGCTTCGGCACGTACCAATGCTATTTCGATTTTCAAATTCATATTAGGTACGTTTATTCGATGCTCTTACAGTAAAGGAAAACATCGTGAGGAAACCTTCACACCTGCGAATAAATCCAAAGGTTGTGTGTAAATCCAAAGGTTGTGTGTAAATCCGAAGGTTGTGTGTAAAGTTACACTGGGCCAGCGTGGTCGACAAAGGTTCACCCTGGTTTATTCACCCTGGTTTCAGGGTAGGCTCGAGCCCCTCGGTGGGACATAAACGAGCTATTTACGAACTTGTTTCTGTATATAACGCCATCTTACATTACCCACATACCTAAAGGCGAAGAACACATAAAGAAAACATAAGCAAAGAAAGTGGCAATTCCGAGACAGTTGGCCCTGGTCCAAATGAAATGGCCCGAGATTGAACCGGTACCACAGCTCAAGGATTTGTACCGCGTACCAACTAAACAGTTAAAGGAGCGAACCCACAGACGCCGGAAACAAGTCCGGTGATGCGTGATTCGTCGTACTCTACAAAAGCATAATTAAAAAAAAATACGCAGTTTAGCGCGGTCTGCGGTCGGTTCCTTTAAAAGCTAAACATATTTTAGTATTGTGCACGTCTATCCGCAATTTACATATAATTATGTCGATATATGTTATAATTATGTCGTCGATATGTGCTTATGTTCTTTCTTCCCTGGGTCTGCTGTAAGATATTTCTTCAGAAACAAGCAGACCTGTTGTGTCGTCTCTCTATTATTTATTTGTCTTTTGTATGTTTATGTGTACAATAAATAGTTAAATAAATAAATGAAAAAATAAATATACAGATGGACGCGTTAATGTAAAAATCAAATAAAAACTTGCTTTGAACATGGAACGACCCGTAGAAAGCAGACACGAATATCAATTTGAATTTGAATAAAACAAAAACTTTACGTTTAACATTATATTTATCAATCCAGTAACAGCCCTTACGCGTAGTACAATAATCTATTTCTGAGCCAAGATTCGGCCGATACAGACCCAGCCGAACAGAAATATGTATATCTGATTATTTACTGACAGCCTAAGTGGATACTCCGCAAATAGCGCAGAGGACCTAGCAATGAATTCGGAGATATAATGGGAATAAATGTGATATTGTTCTTAAGATCGCTGCTGACCTTTTAGTTATCCAGTCCAGCTCGGCCGGGATAAAAACAGGGAAATGTCAAAAGACTGATTTATTCTACCAATCTTAAGGCACAAAGTTGTAGCCCTTTTTTTAATTAGACGTTATTGCCGCACTGTTCCCGCAATACTGCACAGACTTAAAGTTGACCAATCTACAACTTTCTGCGGGTTATTTTTTTGTTTTTTAATTGGCCTACGCTTGGGTCGAAAATGTGTCCGAACTTGAGAGTTAGAAAAGAATTGTCTGTATATTAACTGATTCAGATTTACTTATAGCCCCTTTATGGGTACGTATATGAACTTATAACGAATATGTAATAAGATTTTTTTTTTCCAATTAAGTAATTAAATTATCTTTGCGAAGAACATAATTTAGAATTGGACGGGCGCCGCTATATGATTGGGAAAGCTCAAACCCTTTTATATTACACACAATATTATCTAGATGTACAAAGGTTTGTTAGTTATACCTTGTTTGTACCCATCCGACCTCAAAACGAAGTAGGAAGTAATCGCGTGAACCTTTGTAAAGACACCGCCATACAACCCAAAAAGGAAATGTTGCAACATGTTTTCGTTCGTTATGATATTAATTAACTATTTATTATGTGTTTTTTCCTCATTTATTTACTGGAGGAAATATTTTTGGGTGAGAGGAAAGAGGAAGTGAATGGTTACTTGAAAAAGAACAGGTCCGCACTAGTTTTGTTTTTCTGAATAATTCCCATGTAAATGAAGGAAAATTACGAATACGAATATCGCTATGATCTATCGCTTGTGATGGTACTTGAGTTTCTACTGAATTCCGTCAAGAAATGTAATTTTAATCTATCCTTAATTAACTTACTTAATTTTTATACATATATTAAAATTTATGTTCTTTTGTTAGCACCGGACGGTCAGTCGATAGGGTCTAGGAATAAAACATCTAAATTTTGAATACTATAGAAACAAAAACAAAAAAATATTACTGTATTTTCAGTCTTTTTTACCAATTTAGCTAAGAACAACGATTATTAAAAACTCAAGAACATCACCTCTGTCCTCTGTCCAGTCCAGTCCTGGATTTATAAATAGGCCGTATAGGCCGCGGCCTAGGGGCGGCAGCGTCCTAGGGGGCGGCAGATTTCAGAGGACGGTCACTTAATTTCAGAGGATAAAAGTCCAACAAGTTCACTGGTTATTATACGCACGCACCGGTGCAATGATGATACTAAATATACTACAGAATGTCTTTAAGTACAAATTTCACAGCTTTTTTGTCTCAAACAATACTTAAACGTATCTTTTGAAAGAGCGACATATTTTTATCCTTCCGGCCGTTTTCGCTACTGCGATTCGCAACCGTTGCGCTTGCGAGAAAAATACTCAAATCTAAGAATCTAAGCGGCCGGCCTACTACTACGGTAATATCTTCGAAAGTATTCATTTAAATGACATTCTGTAAAAGCCATATTAATCTAAATTAAGTGTACAATGTATTTAGGGTACTTAATTGTATAAGGATTAATGCGTTATTTCTTAAAATCGCTTCGTAAATAAGTCACTATTTCTCGTAAAGCCTGACCAAAGAAATAAAATCCTGCTCTGGGGGCGGGCGCCACGTGTATATTTTTATGTTTATGGCAACAATTTCTCTTATAAAATTAGTTCCATTGAAATTCTGCAATATGGCGAGGCTTTTTATTTCTTTGGTCAGGCCAGGCCCTTAGAGATAAACATATACCACAGCGGACTTTTTTGTAGACCTTTTTAAGGTGTACAATACCTACTGTCTATCTATTAAAGAAAACTGCATCAAAATCCGTTGCGTAGTTTTAAAAATTTATGCATATACATACATAGAGACGGACAGAAAGGAAAGCGATTTTGTTTTATAATATGTAGTGATAGTGATAGTGATAATTTTGCTATTAAAAGTCCCAAAAAAATAATAATATCTTGTTTATAATTTTTACTCTCTTTCTTAATGACTTTTTACATAATTTATTCCTTTATTTATTTTAAGGCCTTCCTCGCTACCAATGGAAAATTTTTATTTTAGAAAGGTTTGTAAGACATGGGGCGGCGGAAATAAAGTGGCCTACACTCATAAAAATTATAAATCCGGCACTGGTCCAGTCCCCGAACCTAAGTACATATCAAACTCTATTGATCACCGTATTTCCTTACAGTTCGAGTATTGAATAGAAAAGAAAGGAAAAGTACAATAATTATGAAAGTGAAAAGAAATTACAGTTCTCAGAAATTACAAGAAACTCACAATAGACTTGATAACAATGAATAAATCAATAACGACGATCATTCACCAACAAAATTGAAAGGCAATGAAGGTCAAATAAAAATCATAGTTTATTTTGGTTTGTATATAGCCAATTACTTTTGATTTACACAGCGGGTCGAAATAGAGATATCTCGTTATTTATTGTACGTACAATATACACATAAATCTGGGGTTGGCAGGGCCATTAGTGATCGCACATGTTGGGCCTAGTTAAGGAGCTTTCAGTGACCATAATAAGACTTCAATGCGGTATCGAAAGACCACGGTTCGACGCATTAGAGGCCAGTGACCATGTTTATCCTTTAAGCTCATTCCCTCTAATTCGAGTGTCAAGTAAGAAAATATACAAATTTATTTGCGCTCGTTGTACTCGTTTTATAATACAAAAACAACTTTACAAAACAAATGTATTTTTGCCGCTTCGATAGTAAAATTTTCATTCGCACTGTTTGAAATGGGTGCGCTCTAGGATGCAAATAAACTTGGTAATAGTGCGCACTCTTACTTGAGACGCGAATTAATAAATATATAGAAGAATGTTCTAGGGTCATCGCGAACCAGTGTCAAAGATTGTTTAGTTTTTCGTTTTTTTTTTTAATTATCGCCAGTATTCGCCAGAGAGGTGGGAAAGCCGCGCTTCGATCGTTATTCGGACATTAGCGCTCTTCACTGGTTCTGCTGCATCGCTTTTATATTTGGATGGATGGTGGGCAGTATATTATTTCTTTATAAATAAATAGACCTGTATATTATGTGATTGTCCTTTGTCTTTGAGAGAATTCGGTCGTTGGGAGCTGGAGCTTATTTTTGCATGGAACAGTTTTTGGTTATTCTGCTTTCAACAACTCTTCTTCTTTAGCGTACGGGTTAGTACTATTATTTTCTTCTGTGGTATGGGTTTCGAGGTTACCACTTCACATATCCTGATCAATTTTGACGTCAATATTCAAAGTTCGATGCATAATAAAAATCAGGAAAGGTGGTAATGCTAATTTAGGTCCGTTTGGTAGTAAAATATCTCGAAGACCTCCAAAACAAAATTTACGATGCAATATGAAATTCGAAATAAAAAATACACTTAAAATTTTAAAATTGTACCACTTTCAGTAGCTACTACCAACTACCAAACGCGGCGGAAACTTTTTAACCAGGTCGAGGCAAAAGTAAAAGCACCGGAACATAATAATTCAAGCGAAATATTAAAATTTGTGCAGAGTCAAGGCAATAGTTACATTCAGTGGTACATGAGTTTCTCGGCTTTCATACCGTATGAATAAAGCAGTCTTTTTTTGAAGAGAAATATTATTTTGCCAAACCGCATTAAATCCTACATCAAGAATACTATAGGGCAAGGGAGAGATCATAAACGATGCTGATATACCTAAATATATAAGTATATATATTAACAGAGAAACAGAAGAGATGGAGATGTGAAACATTTAAAGGCTAGGGGTAAAACGTATTATTGGCGTGGCGAACGTGGCGAGCGGGCGTCGCGTCGGTCACCAAGCTATATTTACTAAAGAAAACTATTCTCTAAGTACCATTAATAAAGTTTCTATTCGTATGAAACATTTTGTACTACGCCATCTAGCAGATACATGTGAAACCACTTGAAACAATCACAAACTACTTTACTTTCGATGTTTTACATCAGCCAGGCGTCCCGTGACGCCTCACCATCTTGTTAAAAGGCTCTAGTGCTCTAGTGCCCTGAGGGAATGCAATATGAGTTGCTAATGAAGAGATAAAACCTACTGACCTACCCGCATCATAAATTATTTCATTGTGCTCTCCACGTGACCTATAATGGTGTGAGAACAGATTCATTTTCTAAGATGAGTTCTTAAGTAAGGAACAAATTACTGTGTGAATTAGAACAGTCTGCTTTTTATAATAACAATAACGCGAAAACACGTTTACTAGTACTGTTCCTATACAAAGAAATTTGTATACTTGGTATATTACCAGCTTCCGCCCCGCGGGTTCACCCGCGTTAACAGTTTTTCAGTAATTCTGTAATGAGATAATTTCCCGCGGTAAAAGGTAGTCTATGTGCTTTCCTTACCCAAGGTCTATTCTATCTCTGTACCAAGTTTAATCAAAATCTGTTGTTTTGGTGTGAAAGCGTAACAGACAGACATTGTTACTTTCGCATTTATAATATTAGTAGGGAGGGATAAATATGAATTAAGAACAGAAGAAAGTTTATAGAACACAAACATGATGTTAAAACAATTTCTGGATGATTTTCTTTTATAATATTGTATACGATATTGATATTGGAGGCTGTGAGTCCGTTATTAAGTTACACAAATCAAATAAAGGTATATTAGAACACCCAATATTACTTTAATATTGCCTTATTTAAGTAATGTGACTTTTTTTTGGTCAAAACTGACGGAAAACAAAAATATGTCAGTATTTACGAGTATGTAATTTAGAACATCCTTGGCTTTATCCTTGGTCAGTATCAAATCACCAAAACATGCAAATGCAAATCACATAATGTGATGACAGGTCTCCATACTAGCAAAAAATATGTCAGTATAAGTATGTATAATATTTAATACTAGCGACCCGCCCCGGCTCCGCACGGGAAAATGGTTATTGTGGGTTATCCTTAAGCATATTATGCATGTATTATACATATAAACCTTCCTCTTGAATCACTCTATCTATTAAAAAAAACCGCATCAAAATCCGTTGCGTAGTTTTAAAGATTTAAGCGTACAAAGGGAGGGACATAGGGACATAGGGATATGGGGACAGAAAAAGCGACTTTGTTTTATACTATGTAGTGATGTAACACCCGTGGTCAATATCAAATCACATAATGTGTTGACAAGTCTAGCAAAAAAAAATAGGGAGCTTGCGTGTCTACTGTCTAGTTATGTTGTGTAAGCAGGGAAAAAACCTCTAAACTAACTCTATCTAACAACCATAGCCGTAGGCGTGAGTTTAAAGTACTGTGGTAGGTAGTAGTTAACTCCGCGGCGAGTGACGTAAAGGTTCATAGTTCACTAGTTACAAATTACAAAACATTACACATCCTGACTCAGCCAATGGGACGTGGGAGAGTGTTCCCCACTACATCCCCCGGATGCGAGGGGGCTAAATGACCTTATGGGTGCTTATGGGTCCCTCCAGTACACTGGGACGCGTTCCACGTAGCGACAATTTACATGTATGACGTACGTTACGTAGTATAAATGGCAAAAAAATTTTTGCGTCTTAGTGATTACGCAATGAACTGAACTGTAGTTTAAATTTCGAGAAACAGGATCTAGGGAGTTTTTTGGTTTAAGGACCGAACTCCGACAAGACTACTCCGACAAGACTACTCCGACAAGTTCGGTAGGTTAGGTTAGGTTAGGTTTTATGTTTTGTCGGAGTAGTGTCTTGTCGGAGTAGAGTCTTGTCGGAGTTTGGTTTTGGATTCGTTTTGAATATGTTAATTATACTCTCTCCTTGTCCGAGACGGTTTTACTATGGTAGTCTACGCTTCCATGCTATTAGCCATCACAATGTATCCAAGCTAAAAATAAAAAAATAAAAACCAGCAATATCGGAACGCAACTGTCAATCTTCATTACGTATTTTTGTGCGCAAGCCATCACAGTGAAATTTTGTTTTGTTGTTCTTTAAGGGTGTATATTTAGGATAAAATGTGTGTACTAGATTGGGAATAAGTCTTTTTATCATACCACGGAGAAAATGGAGAAAATCCTTGGAAAAAATAAGGAATCTTTACAGAAGATGATAAAGCTACACAATTTGGTAAAATTCTTATTAATATATTGTGAGGTAAGTAATGAATTGTATATTAGAGTGGGTTGTAACTAAAAACCAAATTTACGGTTGGTTAGTTACAAAATGTCTCAAAGTATCGTAAAGATAAACAAACGATCGAAATTTTGTAGGTTATGTTTACTTGTTTGTACATGTTGATGTGCGTATGTCAAACATTTCTGAACGAAAAAAGGCGGCAAAAGCTTACTTCCCTGAAAAAATATTTCATTCGAGAACGTTCTTTCTCTGTGTCGTACGGAATTAATTTTTTTTTTCTCTTTGAGTTAATTTAAAAACTGTGAACTGTGTAAAAAAGTGAAAATGGGAAAAAGAAAACGCTCGCGCTCTAAGTCTGAAGAAAAGAATGAAGATTTGTGGAAGAAGTTGCGGAAAATAGAGAAGAAGCTTATGAAACGAGAGAAAGAAAAAACGACTAGAGAAAGGAGTCCCTCATCATCATCAAGTCCAGGGACACCTCCTCCCTCTATTGAGAATGCGCAAATATCTTCAGAAGACACTGAAGATCTAACAGGTGAGCGTACCTAACGAAATAATACTTTAAACGACTGGAGGCCACTCATAGATCTAGTATTAGGTCAAAGGGTCATCTTGGGGGCTATTATAGCAGAGAACCTCAATAATACCTACATTTAGCGCTACCACGAGCGGGTAGACAGAAATGTGAGTTTTTTTTTTATAATATCAGCGCTATCACGTAGCGGATAGACATTATAATCTACATTTTGTTTGAGCTATCACTTGCGGATAGACAATTCTACCAAAACATATGCAGCGCTATCACTTGTGGATAGACAGTACCAATGACAGTGTTTACTCTTCAATCAAATAAAATACCTTATATGGGTAAAGTGTAATAATTGTTAATATTATTAAATTACAGTCGAGGATATCCCAGAGGAACTGCTACAGGCCTTGGGCAAAGAAGGAGAAAATGAAGAAATTGTTGGTGAGGAGCTACAACAACAGCTGGCAGATAGGTGGACTAACATTATTCACCAAGGACTCGGCAAAGAAGCTAGAGAGCAATTATTAAAGAAATATCCCTCTCCAGCCAATTTCCTCGCAGCAGTACCACCTATATTGAATGAAGAAATTGCTGCAGCAATGAATGAGGCCAGCAAGAAACGAGATAGGAGAATAGTTTTCCGGCAGCTGCTGGTGGGAAAAATTATGGTTGCCCTAGGTAAAGCGCTTACCTGTGTCATAAAAGGCAATTTAAATACTAAGCAAATAGTAGAACAACTGAGCGACTCGGCAAAGTTGGCTGCGGAAGTTTTCCACCAGGATTCGGAGTCTAGAAAGTTTTTCGCTCTGGCCGGCACCAGTAATATAATAAAAGAGGCTGTTAAAAAAGTTAAAACGGATGAATTTCTGTTTGGAAAAACCTGCGGGGAACTAATAAAAGCGGCCCAAACTATACAAAAAACAGGTGCCCAAATCAAGAATAAACCTAATAAACCAAGACAGGAAAACTGGAAGAGCCCGCTGCCACAACCTCAGCCTCAGCAACGCAGCGGGCAAGCTCACCGTCCTCCTGCGAAGGCTCGCATTCCTCAACAAGCCCAGAGAGCTCAACCACCACCACGCAGGAAGCCCCAGGCCCCGAGCAGACAACCCCGGGACAAATATCGCCGATACTAGAGGTACATGCTGGTAAAATTAAATATTTTTACCATAACTGGTTATACATAACTAATGACCCTGTAATTTTACAATGGGTCCAAGGATACAATATTCCATTTAATGCCATCCCTCCAGAGCATGCAACACCCCACCAATCTTGGTCTCATAAGGAAAAAGAAATTATAAAATTAGAAATTGAAAAATTAACAAAATTGGGTGCCGTGTCTCTATGTACTTATACAGTTGGCCAGTTTGTATCCCCAATATTTGTTATTCCAAAACCAAATGGTACATTCAGATTTATATTAAATTTGAAAAAGTTAAACCAATATGTTGATACTTGCCATTTTAAATTAGAAGACATAAGGACAGCGTGTAAACTGATTACTCAAAACTGGTATATGGCTAAATTAGATTTAAAAGATGCCTACTTCAGTGTGGCAATTTCAGATGAATCAAAAAAGTTTTTACGGTTTAAATTTGACAACAAGTTGTACGAATTTAACTGCTTACCATTTGGTTTGTGTACAGCTCCTTTTATATTTACTAAACTTATGAAACCAATATGTACTTACCTGAGAAACAAAAATATTGTCCTAACATCTTATTTGGATGATATTATTTACTTTAATTCATCAGAAGAACAATGTAGAAAGGATATAGAGATGTCATGTACTTTGTTTCAAGATCTAGGTTTTATCATTAATCTTGAGAAGAGCATTTTTACACCAAAAAAGACATGCACTTACTTAGGTCTCATCATAGATTCAAGATCAATGTCATTATCAGTTCCTAGGGAAAAACAATTAGGTATCATAGAAAAAGTTGATCATTTCAAAAAGATTAGATCCTGCAAAATAAGAGAATTTTCTCAATTGTTAGGAAAATTAACCTCAGTTTGTCCAGCTATACCATATTCATGGGTATACACTAAACTACTAGAAAGGGAAAAATATCTGGCATTGCTAAAGAATGATAACAATTATGATGAAAAAATGCAATTATCTAACACAGTAACTTCTGAATTAGAATGGTGGACTAGGAACATAGATAAATCTAACCCGATTCAACACTATAATTTCTCACTTGAAATCCAGACCGATGCCTCTACCACTGGCTGGGGAGCAGCTTGTGGTACAGAGCGGGCTTCAGGTTCATGGTCTTCCACGGAGAGACAGAACCATATAAATTTCTTAGAAATTAAGGCAGCATTTCTAGGGCTTCAATGTTTTACAAAAGATTTTAGCCATGGTGAAATCCTACTCAGAGTGGATAACACAACAGCAGTAGCTTACATAAACAAAATGGGCGGAATTCAATATCCCCATCTAAATGAAATGGCTAGGATCTTTTGGCAATATTGTGAGAGAAAGAATATCTGGGTATATGCATCGTATATAAATACTAAAAACAATTTTGAAGCAGATTTTGAATCACGAAAAATAAACATAGAGTGGGAGCTTTCAGGCAACGCCTATCATAAAATAGTAACACAATTTGGCTGTCCAGAAATTGATTTATTTGCCTCTAGAATAAATAACAAATGTAAAAAGTTTGTCTCATGGAAAAAAGATCCTGAGGCCATTGCAGTAGATGCATTCACCTTAAAATGGAATAAATATTTCTTCTATGCATTTCCCCCTTTCTCTTTAATTTTAAAATGCATAAGAAAAATACAGTCGGATAAAGCAACAGGTATCTTGGTATTTCCTCTATGGAAATCTCAACCTTGGTATCCCATGTTGCAGTCTCTCTTAATTGGTGAAATATTAATTTTTGAACCTGATTCAAATCTGTTAACTTCTCCTTACAGAAAAACACACCCCCTCCATCAACAGCTTATCCTGGCTGCAGGGCTGCTATCAGCGAGGCGTTTGTGAGACGCGGCACACCAAATTCAGCCTTAGGAATTATGTTGAATTCATTATCTAGTAACACTATCAAACAATATGATAGCACTCTTAAGCTATGGTGGGGTTATTGTAATAAGTTTAAACTAGATCCATATCAAACTTCAGTTCCTTTTATATTAAGTTTTTTAAGCGAACGTTTTAGCTCTGGTGCCTCATATGGTACACTTAACACTGTTAGATCAGCGATCGCGTTAATAGTGGGTCCAAAGATTAGTACAGATGAGAGAATAAAAAGATTTTTAAAAGGTGTATTTAAGCTAAAACCACCTAAACCAAAATATAATACAACTTGGGATCCAGGCTTAGTGTTAGAATATCTAACCAAAAACTATAATAATGATAATTTAAACTTACAAAAGAAAACTAAAAAACTTGTTACAATGCTAGCACTAACTACTGGTCACAGAGTTCAAACCTTGTCTCTTATTAAAATATCAAATATAAAATTTACACAAAGCGGAGTTCAAATAAAAATTTCAGACTGTATTAAAACCTCAAATAAAAATTCAATACAACCAATGTTACATTTGAAGTCGTTTCCAGAAAAAGAAATTTGTCCAGTACAAATTTTAAAAATTTATTTAAAAGCCACGGAACACCTTAGACAAAACATCGATCATCTTATTTTAACTTTTAAAAAACCATATAAAAAGGCTTCGTCTCAAACTATCAGTCGCTGGATAAAAGGTGTATTGTGTGAAGCGGGGATAGATGTGTCTATATTTTCTGCACATAGCACCAGACACGCTACCACATCGGCAGTGAATAGGGCTGGACTTAGTATAGATCTTATTCGTAAGACTGCTGGTTGGTCTAGTAGATCCACTGTTTTTGCTCGATTTTATAATAGGCCCATAGTAGAAGATCCTTTATCCTTCTCTGAGGCTATTTGTAACCTTAGTACAAATACTTAGTTAAGAAAAAATTGTTCTAGTGATAAGAATATTGAAAAATTACTTTTGAATAAATAAATAATTCTATTTTTTGATTATTTGAAAATGGTTTCATTCACAACATTATGATTCTTCAAACATCTACCATAGTAAAACCGTCTCGGACAAGGAGAGAGTATAATTAAATGGTTAAACGAACTTACCTGTAAGTGAAGTTCTACCATAATTATACGAAGCTCCTTGTCCGAGACGGTACATATTTCCCACCCTACCCTCCTCTTGCCATGTAAGAGTTGTTCATGAAACTTCTTGCTTTAAACGTAATGAAGATTGACAGTTGCGTTCCGATATTGCTGGTTTTTATTTTTTTATTTTTAGCTTGGATACATTGTGATGGCTAATAGCATGGAAGCGTAGACTACCATAGTAAAACCGTCTCGGACAAGGAGCTTCGTATAATTATGGTAGAACTTCACTTACAGGTAAGTTCGTTTAACCATTTAAGTATAGAGGTTTACCACAACAGGATTTACTGCCCATATAAAATCATGGCTTTGGCTAGCAGTAGCTGGGATGCGTGTAACTGAATATCGTACCAGCTGCAACACGCGTGACAGGACAAGACAAGACATAGATATTCGTCGTGTTGTCTTATTTTATTAGCGGGATTTCGGACAGCATTTTGACAAAAATATGTGGTAGTTGTTGCCTATTCACCCTAATAATACCTACATATTATGAGCTGTTAACTACTATGTGATATATATCTCTAGTCACAGTGTGCATGCTACCGGGAAAGGTAGGGTTTGGATGCCCAGCACTGAACTGTCACAGGCTGTCTATGCTTTCATCATCAAGTCCGGTGATGCTTGATTGATCGTACTTTTACGACACAAACATAGGACAATTAGAATAAAGTTTATGATGATGACAATGATACATTTCGATTAGGTACTAAAAGTAAGCGAAACAATTTAAAGTGAAACTGCAATGACAAAACAAGACAAAACTACTCAGTACTTATCAACATCCATTGTTAGGAGCAGGATAGCAGGAAGTGTCGAAGATGTAACTCAAAGATCGCGATACCGATAACCGATAACCTGTAACGAGAACCGATACCGATACGGGGAACCGATAATGACCGGTTAAGTCGACTAATGGCGCCGTGCGCGTTCGGAATTCAAATTGATATCATTCATTCATTTAAAACGAACAAATTGATTTGAATATGTGAAAGAGGTGGTGACGGCGGCGGATTTAAGCATTATTGGTGTTACTTTGAACGTTTTAATTTTGTTAAATGTTTTTGTTTGATTTATATTAGCAGTAAATAAATAAGCAGTACTTACCTATATTATAATAGCGATTGTTTGTGAGGATGGATGGATGTGTGTTATTCTTTCACGCAAAATTGATTTTAATGAAAACTTAAAAATAATATACCTTATACATTAGAATAACACATAAGCTACCTTTTACCGCGGGAAATACCGTTGGCGCGGGCGAAGCCGCAGGGCGAAAAGCTAGTAGTGAATAAATAATTATATTAATTTAAATTTAGTACTAACTAAGCTAAGTTTACAAAATTCCGCAGCTGCAGCGGCTGCGTTCACGTAACTTCAAATGTCAACAATTTAATTTGACTTAACTATTAATGTATCAAATGTCGAGGTCCATTGCTCATTTTCTATAAGATATGTTGATAAAAATGCTAAGCAAAATTAGCAATGGATTACGATGTATCTGTCGTAATTTCAAGCAGGTGTAGTAGATAGTGGTTTAATGTTTGATTAGCGTGCCGTGATTATGCGCCGGTCAAATTGCGTGCTGTGGATTTGATAACAAGATAATGATACGTAGACTTGTCTATTGTGTGGCCACAAATTATGAACCCCGATGTGGAATGTTCGGACGTCATGGTAAAGTTTGTGAAAGGTTAAAATTTCCCGGGTCAGAATTGACCCCTCTTATACCATTTGAGACGATCAAAGAGAAGCTAAAATCCTGCAGTGGAGTTTATTTCTGATTTAAGGCTTATTTATTCTGGGGCAACATTTTGCGGCTTGCGGCATTCTACATAATTGATAAACAAATTGTGAATAAATTTTACAGTAAGTAAGATACTTTGAAAATTATTTTGCCACGATGATGTTTCCTCGTTGTAAAATATGCTGCCGCATGCCATATTCTATTAGCTTCCTGCCCCGCGGCTTTCCGTGGGAAAGAAGTATTTTCCCACGGTAAAAAGTAGCCTATGTGTTATTCTTATGTATGAGCTATATTATTCAAAAGTTTCATTAAAATCCATTTAGTAGTTTTTGCGTGAAAGAGTAACAAACATACATCCATACTCACAAACTTTTGCGTTTATAAATTAGTAGGATTTGTTGCATAACATATGATTTCACATGCAAAAATTGTGTATTATGCCGCAAGCCGGACAAAGTTGCTCTAGCGTAATAAGCCTTTAGCACCCTTTAGGCTGTAGAATAGTAATAAGTCAAGACGTCTTGCTTTCACCTGAAAGACTGGACTTTCCAAATTCAGGTTCTTATTTTAGGTACAATATTTTCTAATAGTTTTGCTTACCAGACAATCTTTGGAGAAAGCTTTCATTGATAAGCCAATGAAGAAAGCTTTTAGAAAATGGAGGAGAAATTGGAGAAAACTTTCAGTGATCGATCAACAATAGATACAATACAATTATGTTTTATTGATTCAATAGGTAATCAAGTAAAGACAGCTATAATTTTAAAACAATGAGTCAATAAGCGGCCTTACGGCGGATCATTTCAATCTATCAATGAAACCTCAATCAAAGAAATCATCTTGCAACAAAAATAAATAATCAACCATCTTTAGTCAAATCTATGGGTCAACACGCACAGCATAACAGCACCAAGTTACAGCAACAACTTGCATAACGAAGCCCTCGTTATGGAATATGGACTTAGCTACATTAGCCAATCCATTTAATTGTCACTGCCCAGCATTGGGCCTGACTAGTCACTTCTGTGCTGTGTTCCTTTCCGATTATGAATGCCTGGTAATAAGCCTAGTTGTCTAGTATTTGGTCTTATTAAGTTAGATGCAAGTTACCGTTGTTAGGTTTGTTAGGTAAGATAGTTTTGTTCAGTGATATAACATTATCCACTTGTAAAATATGTTTATTTTAATGTATGAATGTTTCCAAATAGGTGTTTCCTACTTGTAATCGGATGCCGAAAGATCAAATAGCTGAATGGGTTACCTATTGTATTTCCGATATTTTTTATTCCGAATATTGTTATTCCGCTAACTTTTTGACATTTATCAGTTAGAAAATTTATTTATTATCCGAAATAACATTTTCCATTGTATCATGTTTCCGCGTTTTAATTTACCTTTTTACTTGTTCACCGATGTTTCAAATTTCCGCTAAACTATTTACCAGTATACCGAAAATCCATGACAACGTTAACCATTTTTTTACATGTGCGATAGCTCAATTGAACCATTATATTGCAAGGTCAAATTTAATTTCTCCATTTTACATTCTGTACTCCATCAAGCATGCATGCAAGCAAGCAATCTAGCAAGCAAGCAATCTAGCAAGCATGCAAGCAAGCAAGCAAGCAAGCAAGCATGCAAGCAAGCAAGCAAGCATGCATCCAAGCACAAGCAGGCATGCATACATGTCAAACCTAACAGAAGGGTATGGCGGGCGAGGTGGGCTCGCTTTGCTCGCCCACCACGCCCGCCATACCCTTCTAACCTAACCGACAGATGTCGGGGTGCCCCGAACTCCAAAATCATTATGTGTCGTAATTATAAAAAATAATAATTGTTACTTCGGAATAATAAAAATAACACAACAAAAAAATTCTAGCGTTTAAAAAAAGACCAAGTGAGATTACGGTATTTAGTAAAAAAGGTTAATCGTAAAACGGAATAACGTTGTGCGGAAAAAGAATAATTCTGTAAAGTGTTATTGTGGTGATTTAAAAATATGTCAAGTCATACAATGGAAATTGAAAAATGTATGAATCGTTTACGGAATATTGAAATTCGGTTTTCAGTTTTTCGAAAATGTGATAGGTTACCAGCTGAATGTTATCGCAATAGGCACATGTCCAAAAATGATATACATCAAGGTAGCAAAACGTCAAGCGAGTAGGTGTTATGTTATCTGTGATTTTGTAAGAAGTGCCCTTCGTTTGAATTCATAGTTGAAATCGCGTATTTGATAATCACCAATATAAACGGGTTAGTATCATTTGGTCTCAAACGCAACTGGTCTAAAATGCGATTGGACTATTACGCGTAGACTAAGAATGCGTGAAGTCAACCAAAATTTTTATTTTTTTTTGTTCTCAATGACCTGTTGGCACTAAAACGTGGCCCTAAATTAAATTTTATTTGAATAGCTTCGAAAGCCTAGGGTCCTTGAAATCTACCATAAGTAAACCAATTTGTCTTCTTTTCATTTCTCACTTGCCATTTCTATTGTAATATTGTGCATCTCGATTATTTTATTACCTACTCGAGTTAATCCCAAGTTCAAGGGTACCAGGTACTTCGGATATCTTAATTGTAATCTATAAATTATTATTTCTTATTTTCTTCCTTATCCTGTACAGCAAATTTCTTCTTGGTAAGTGAAGGATTTGTATCCCATATAAGAGGGCCTAACCCTTCAAGATGCGATCCCGATCGATGTCTAATAATACTGTAGTGATGTGCTGTACGTACAGTCATACACAAGATGATAAAATAAATCCACAAATTGTTACAATAGGCGAAATCATTTTTTGGTATATGAATGTTTAATTAGTGTCTGTAAAAGAAGCTGTAATACTATTGTGATTTCCTATTACTAAATAAATAAATATTGCTACTTTTACTAGTTCCACTTATTTCTTTATTGCTTTTGAACAGTAAATTTTTGAAATTAGAGATTTTATTTGTTACTGTATTACTACTTGAATTCAATATTTTGTATATAAGTATATTTGGCTGGAAGTGATCTCTATTTAGAGATAAGCTCGCCCTTGTAAACTACCGCATAAATGTACTGCTTACTTATATTTTTGTGTGTAGAATAAAATAATCTATATATATTTAGAGGTAGCGTGGGCAGAAAAAGTGATCCGACAATCTGATGGGGATCACGGGAAGCCGCTGGACGCGGGCAATGCAAGACCGATCGTTGTAGAGATATTTGGGGGAGATCTTTGTCCAGAAATGGACGTCTTTAATTTGAAAATAGAAACGCTATTTCTTTCAAGCGCTTGCAAGTTTTTAACTGTCGTAAACAACAAACCTAAAAAAATAACCTGCAGCTGAGTGTACAAAGCCAGTCCTCCTGATGATGGGGTCCCGAGATCGGCCTTCGGTGCGCCAGTGTTTCTATCGGAACATCAATCAGGAGGCAACTCGACAACAAAAGCTTCAACAATCTTCCAACTTTATGGACGAACAGCTTTCCGCCCGCGTTAACAGATTTTCCCGTGGGAATGAGGTATTTTCTCGCGGTAAAAAGTAGCCTAACACATAGGTTACTTTTTATCCAGGGTATCAGCTACCTCCATACCTTACTTAAATCGCTCCAGCCGTTTAGATTGTAAACCAAGGGTCAATGTAGCCAATTTATTTAAAAACCATTCAGTATTTGACGGGACACATTTTTTAGACCAAGTTACCAGAAAATCTAAAACTAAACCTAAGAATATGGCAAAATCTAGGTTATTCTAATTTCTAGAATACCTGGACTTATATCAGCTTGTTCTAAATACCCCGGCTGCCCCCAGTTATCTAATCGGTCCCACTTACCCAGATTCTTACAAATAAATATGCCACAAGTTGTACCCACAAATAACATTTAATTTGCTCCCCGTCTTATCAGTGAGATATAGTTATGTGCCCGATAAGGAATCAATTGAATAACTTATTTGCTAGAATGGAATAAGGTGTACTTTGATAAAGTAAATTATGTAATGTATTTGGGTTGTACGTACAGTATAAAACAGACCAAGATGAACACTTGCCTAGTGAACTATTCGACTTGAGCCTTCCCTTAAATCAGAGTGAATAGGCCGAGTGCGGGTTGGTCAACTTAACACACAACAGAATTATTTCGCAGGTGTGTGCAGGTTTCCTCACGATGTTTTTCTTCACCGTAAGAGCGTCGAATAAACGTACGTACTTAACCACTAACGGCGTTCTTGTCCGATTTTATCCCTTATACAGCGGAGATAAGGTGCAATGTCAAATGTTTAGCTTGGGCTGCTCTTGACTGTACTCGTATATCGGGATTAGACAGTTGCAATCTTTGCGAGTGCGTAATCGATTAGACACGCTAAACTTATTGCTTAAATCTAATTATGTAATACTTGCTATCTGCCCGCGGCTATGTCCGCGATATTTCGATTTTCTACAGGTCACCAAGAGAGAAAACATAAATTTACAGGTTCATCAACAAAGAAGAGTTAACATTAGTGGCCTTACTGCATTAGCAGCAATCTCTATCAGACAATCTTATATGTACCTCATGCATGTCATATTGATTTTTTTGTTTTTTAGAATCCTTGCATATGCAATGTAATTTAGTTGAATAAATAATTCTAATATAAGCCTTTAAAACCAGATCAAATTAAATATACCCAATTTCTTTAAGTTTTGTACAACTTTTACTCTACAATGCAATTTGTCGTTATAAGAACTTGCGATTTTGCATTTTCTTTCAAACTCGTCGTAAGTCCCATTGAGACTAAATTGATTCTTCCTTCATGAATACAAAGCACTAGTACACAGGTTCTGCATAATGCTGCAATATCTAGCCTAGTCGATCTAGGTTACCTAGGTTACCTATACCTAGGTAATGCTGAAGCCTAGATGAGGAAGGTGAAAGCTGATGATACAACCCACGTAATAGGTTAAAGATTGTGGCAATTTTGCGGTGACTTGTGTTGCGTATTATAATAGGAAATTTTAATGGAAAAATAATGAGCTGACAATATTTTCTTTTCAGTTTAGTTTGTATTTAAAATACATAATACGGAGGGAAAGACTTGTAGTTCTATAGTTTTTTCAACTTCAGAAACTACTAAGAAAAAAATATTAAAAATTAGGTGTCCGCCCGTAGGAATGAGATATTTTTCCGTGGCAAAAAGTATCTAAGATATTGAACGGGGATATAAGGTACCACTATTCAAAATTTCATATAAATCGGTCCAGCAATTTCGGAGATTAGCCCGTACAAACAGTCAGAAAAACAAAAAGAAATAAAAAATCTGGATTTGTTCTACTTCACTTCTTACTCGGATATTAGCATTTTTTTTCTATGCCAGACATCGACCTCTTTTTTGCAATGTTGAGTCAATTCACTTCGTTTGAAAGCACTAAAATAGTAAAATATGTCATGTCATGGCGTTCCTTAAATAATTATAGGTCACACAGATACAGATTTAATTAGATGTGGCTAGTGCAAGTACTTCGCGTGTCCAAACGAAGTCAAATTTGACTCAACATGCGCAAGCTACTTGCACCGTGTACAAGCACCCTTAGGCACATAATATACCTATTGGCGGTTAGCCTATAAATTACCGAGAAATTGAAAACTTGTTAATTTCAGTATAAGTTCTAAATTAATTTAAATTAAGTATTGCACTTAATTTTATTACATAAAATAAAGTTAAACGACCACCGCTGTAATAAACTATAAATTAACTTCATAAACTAAAATATCTCTTTCGCAGTTTAGTATGGAATTACTTCTCGGTTAGCGCCACCTGGTGGTTGTAATAATAATTTATATCATTACGGAGCTTTTCCGATTTCGATACGTACTTACGACCAACTTGGGACGAAATGGCAATTTAAATATTTTATTTCCGTTTTGTCCTAATTATACTGTAAACACTTCGGCTAAATTATTATAAAAATGTTATTTACAGAAAAGATTTTACATTATTAAGATTTTACCTACTTAGTGTATAATAATGTTGAGCTTTTAATCCTTACTAATATTATAAATGCGAAAGTATCTCTGTCTGTCTTTTTGTTACGTTTTCACGTCAAAACATCTGAACTGATTTTATGAAAATTGTTATAGAGATAGAATAAACCTTGGGTAAGGAAGGACATAGTCTACGTTTTATTGCGGGAAAATATTTAATTCCCACGGGAAAAACTGTTAGTTAGTGCGGGCGTATCTTGGTTCCGGTAAGAAAAGTGATTGTGTTGCCAGCTGCGATAAAGAATCAGATTACTATTACAAATTCCTAGATTTTGTCGGTTTACGTTACTATAGAGGTGTTAAATGCTCGAATGCTAAACAGCCACCACTGGAACATTACAATACAAGTAGATTTTATCCTCAGCGTACAAGAAGCAATATTGTATGTATGTAACTACATAGATAAAGTAACAAATATTTTTAAAAATTGAACAGAATTATTCTTTCGTGTCGAAGCATTCGTGAACTTGAATTTTGACTACGCTTTATGTACCAATGTTTTCAGAGTGTCTTGTTATAATTTGTCAGCCATTTTACCTTAATATTTTTTTAAATATTGACATCTTTTGTATTATGTATGTAGGTACTATAAATTTAGGCATTTTAAAATTGGATTTTTATAACATGAAACTTAATTTGGATTATTTAAAAAAATAAAGTATACCTACCTACATATAACAATGATTGTGACATATTTTCATGCCTAGTCAAGGTGAAATAATAAAATGTAACATCTGAAATTGAACTGCATTCTGGCAAATAAATATATTTTGAATTTGAATTAAAATACTATTATTTAAAAAAATATGTTTATGCTCAAAATTTCTGCCACCAGGGTTTGTGGTCGGTTAATCTGGAAGCCAAACATTATTGCCCCTGTCGTAAAAGCGAAGAAAAAAAAAACGCTTTACATCCACGTAAATCTTCTATTGCATTTACAAACCGTACGAAACTACGCAGTAAGATTTCATCTAATCGATAAACAGTGTATGCTAATGACGTATTAACATAGTGCATTGTGTTGGAGGAGAAAGTAAAGGGCTTGTGCTTAGAACAGCGCCATCTATCACATTTGTATATGTATTAACTTTCATCTTGCTTCAGGTCTATTGTTTCTATGATCTATTGGTTTTGATCTGATATAAATCTAAGAACTAGAATTTAAGTGCAATTGGAGTTGTCTTTGAATAAATTTATAGAGTAGGCAAAGATAAAAGCTGTCAAAATACTAAGTATATATAAGTTAAATAATTTTAGCTTACTTTAATTTTATGCAAAGATGACGAATAGTACTTATAACATCCTTGATTTTATGTATGAAAGAGAATAGGAGAGAAAACAAATTACAAGAATGAAATGAAATTTGTGAGAAGAGCAGTCAAAGTAAGAACAAAAAAAAGCTAAATCAGAAGTCTAAGAATAAAATGAAAAACTGTGCATTTTGGATATGTACGCAAAATAATAGTAGTATGGGTGTTGAACTTAGAAGTACTTTTTCAGCTGTACATAGATAATTATTATCATAAAACAAATTATACAGCTGTTCAGAAACAATGTTATTTGGATAAATCAATACGAAAGAAAATGACAGATATGCTATCAGATACAAACGATAAATTATAATACATATTAAAAAATCGATTACACGTGTTTGAATTACATTCAATTATTATCTATGAATGAAAAGATAAAAATATTCACTCAAAAATAGAATCATTCATTTTTCGTATGGAGTCATCCTTGGATATATTCGTAGACATTTTCCTAGTAAGCATATCTCCTTACGTAAACACCTCCAAGACAACTTTACTAAAATGGCGAAGGTGTAAACATATCCATCAGGCCACTCAGTAACACCAAATACAGACGGTTGAGGACTAAATTGCCCATCGTTCAGTTGGACATAACCCCTTTGGTTGACATAACATAACCCCTTTAGTTTACCGACAGCTCCTTTTGGGGAAGACTGGTTTGCAGTAGGGTTCTTTTGCTGAATGTACAGTAGCCACAACATCATGCTGTTAGACACTTGCATTACTGAATTCGCCCCTAGTATTGACAAAAATTTTTACTCTATGTAGTAGTAGCTGGCTACTGTACTTTATATGTATAAAGCTATTTTACATAGTTTTTTAATTTCTTACTTTTTCGGTCCTAATTAAACATTTTGTTTATATTTTATTCACAACTAACAATCAGATTATAAATTATTATTATCATGACATTCATGGCTAATTAACTTGATCGAGCTTATCCTGAATTTGTTACTGTAATATTAATATATTTCTAAGCCATTCTAAGCGCTTTTAATATTATGCTTTTCAATTTACCGCCCGACTGGCCTCTTTATGCTTACTATATTTTGCCGACGAAAAGGAGAAATGGTTAGGTATTATGTACTAAGTTTGACGTAAGTATGTAAGTAATATGTATCTCTACTATCTCTCTATGCATAGCGGTCGAATTCAATGCATTTTGAAATCTCGTAATCCGTTTGAACCTTGATATCATTAATTATTATTTTAAAGTGTTCACGCATACCAAGTTACTTACTGAATAGTAGATGTATCAAGATGGTTGACTTACCTGTAATAAAGTAATATGTTATTAGTATAATATAATATAAATATATTATTATTATTATATAATTATAAAGAGGAAAGGTTTGATTGTTAGTTTTTTTGTTTGTTTGCATCGAATAGGCTCCGAAACTACTGAACCGATTTCAAAAATTCTTTCACTGTTGGGAAGCTACATTCACCCTGAGAAACATAGGCTATATTTTATTTTCAAAAAAATTAGGGATCCGTTCTAAAACTTCAATAATGTAACCCAAGGTGTAAAAAAAATACCTAAAATATTCCTTATAATTGAATAGACTCCGAAACTACTGAACCGATTTTGGTGAAACTTGGAACAAAGATAGAATAGATCTTGAGAAAGAACATAGGCTACATTTACCGCGGGAAAATTTCTCATTCCCATGGGAAACATTTTTAAAGCGGGCGGAGTTGGCACAAAGAAAGAATAGACCTTGCGGAAGAATATAGGCTAACTTTTACCGCGGGAAAATACCTCATTCCCACGGGAAAAACTATTAACGCGGGCGGAGCCGCGGTGGGAAGTTAGTTAGTATAAATAAATAAATACACAAGAATAGAATGAAAATAAGAGTAGTAATTAAGTATCATACAAACTTGCGTTTATGAGATGTCCCCACGTTATTATTTAAACGTGAATATAGATGAGGCAATATTATTGTCTCGCGTTGAACAGCAAAAATGAAGCCGTGAAAATAAAACGTGCAAATGATATTGAAATCAATTGCTTTATATTAAAGTACAATTATCTTGATTCCGGTGTTATGATCAGATTTGATTTGCCACTGAATTTCAAGCAGACCCAATTAACATTTTGATTGTAAAACGATGTCGTTCAACGCGTGGAATGATTTAATTGTTGCGCTTCAGAATTTTGGTAATTTCGTTTTTAGATTAATGTCTCTTCAAATAATCAGTACTTTGATAATTATAATAATTTTTGAAGCGTCAAATTGTATATTTAGATAATACTGGGTGAAATTAGATTTGTTTTAGAGGTAATATAAATTGATGATATAAACCACACTTGTGTCTGGTCTGGATGTTATATATTTATATAATATGTACTCGATGTATATCAGCTGTCTGACACCCATAGTACAGGCTCTGCCTAGTTTGGGGTCAGATGGCCGCGTGTGAGGTGTCCCTATATATTATTATTATTTGTATTTTAACTAACTACAAGATAAAAGTGGTGGCTCAACGGATATCTCCTGAAAAAACATGCTTAGTCAGCAGTATTGAGATGGTATTGAGCAACTTTATCAAAGGAACTTCAACGAAAGACTGATTCGTCATTTTGATCGGAGAGTTTGTACGAAAATTTCAGGAAAAGTGTCTTCGGGAAAGTTGATCAGATTAATTGATCAGTTCTTGCAAAGCCGTCGTCATTACAACTCGCATAAGTAAGCAAAAAAAAAGGCCGTGTGTATGTCCCACATTTTTATTGTATTAATTTATTTATAATACTTTTTACTAGCTTTCCGCCCGGCTCTGCCCGCGTTAACAGTTTTTCCCTTGGGAATGAGGTATTTTCCCGCGGGGTAAAAAGTAGCCTATGTGTATGTCACTCTCCATCCTTTCAACTACCTCCATGCCGAAAATCAAGTCGATTGGTTGCTTAGTTAGGGCGTGAAGGAGGGACAAACAAACAAACACACTTTCGCATTTATAATATTAGTATGATTTTACAATTCCCTAAATAAGCATTAACTTAGTTTCTTTTACGCACAAGTTTTTGAAACGTGTAGCAACCCTAGGGAAATATTTAGCAGGGCCATTACCGCAGGTGCATCTCTGCGGCTCCATTACGGGAACTTCCTAATTCGTCTACAGGGTGCTTCCTGCTCGACGAACCAGTACCAGTGCCATTAGTACCCGGTACTGCGAACTTAGTTGACCTGACCTGCTTTAACCTGAATAAAGGTTGAAGGATATAATGCTGATGGAAACTGTTTTTTGGCAGTGAGCATTTTAAGTTTTTTTTTAAAAGATTCATATTATCATGCCAGTTTGTTATATTAAACTGATATCGTATCGTATCTTTCACAGATTGTTTAACTATTTATTGTTGTTTAGACCTTGTTCATTCATATGAAACGAGCGAGAACCAGGTTTGAGATTTTTTTTAACTTCATTCACGTAAGTGTACGTACATACCTAAAAAAACAAAATTTCATCTCGTCCTCGTTGTCTTCCTATGTTTTTTATCGTAGCTAACATAAATCATGGATAGAAAATATATAAAAATAATATGAAAGGGCGCTCAAATTTAAGACATGAAATGAAATAAAATGATTTGATTTATTTGCGATAAACATGGTACATAGAGAGTAGGTTGAATATTTAAATAGCTCAAGCGTGCTTAACTGATTGATAAGTAGGTACAGGTACGCATTATGAAAACAAGTTAACATTTCGTGAAATTTAATTACAAAGTACACATAAAGTAGGTAGGTACTCCCACTTACATACAAAACACGAAAGCAACAAGTTCTCAAACTAATCCGCGCAACAAAGCAAATATTCCCCAAAATCATGCTGTGAGTTCCACAGGGGATGATGGAGTGTTGCCAGCAGGAAAAGTTATGAAAACTTGTGACAGTTTAAAATTAACGACAGCCTGCGTCAGCGTGTTTGTTGGTTCTTGGAAAATAAACTCTGTGAAATAATTATTTAAAGTTGTTCTCGGTTAAAAATCTGATCAAGACGTATCTATCTCAGAGTTATACCGTAGTTTCTAGGGAATGAAGATCTTACATTATTTATTTTGTGCCTTGAACCCAACAGTTATGTTCAAACTGATATCGCATCGCCTCTTTTAGATTGCTGGATCTCTTTTTTGTGCTTACACTTGTACATTCGTTTAAGACGAGAGCTGTTCTGAAATGACGTCATTAAGTGTTCTGAGGGAGACTAGGTATAATTAATAAAATATTTTTGAATTTTGAATTTTTTTTTTTGCCGCCGACAAAGATTGAATTTTTAACCCGTCGTCTGTGAAGTCGCGTGGGCAAGACCATTCAAGGAAGAGCTAGGGTAGCGACCCTAATCTTAGTCCAAATGAGGACTTTTATAGTCTTTTATAGACTTTTATAGTTGTGGAAGTAGTACACATCATGCTAGTGTGAATAACACTAATTGAACATTTTTCTTCCATCCTTTTAAAAAAAGGCATAGTTTTGTTAATATTTCTATCTTGAAGCTTTTTATTTCCTTGAACTCTCATGGGAACTATATTCTCAAATATACCAAAGAAAGAGCTTAATGAAACGCATTAGATAATTAATGTGCATAACGAAACGCGAATTTAAAATGACTAATCTTCAGCACAGAGTTTGTGCAACTGAATAATATTTAATTTAATAATCTGTCATCGCAGCCTTGTGGGTGTAATGAGTGGCAATTTACTGTCTTACCTGCTTCTATTGTACGAAGTGACCTTGTCAGCGCGCTCTTATTACGACGACGATGGTTCAAAGTCAGTGCTACCATCTTGTTGTTTTAAGTTGTAATTTGTTTGGTGAATGTGATGAAAGACTTTAGATTGTCAAGGGCTTTGATGCAAAGGGCCTGTTTCGCAAGATTGCTATTGCAAATTTTGATAATTATAATTTAACTAGCTGCTCGTCCCGCGGCTCCACCCGCTCTCCGTATAAAGCATAGCTGATAAAACCCTATTCTCAGACTCAGTATATATGTACGTATAAAATTTCATTAAAATTGGTCAAGCCATTTCGGAGGAGTATGGTAACTAACACTTTGACACAGACAGACAGAGTGATATAGGTAGGTAGAGTAACCTCTAGGCCAAATGCCTTATCAAGCATTGGACGTCTCTTTCGCTGAAAAGAGGGTACTGAAAGATAAGAAATAGGTAGGAAATTATAAGAATAATTTGATTTTTTATGTAAAAAGTTGATCAAAATACATAAATCGACGTGTCTTTTTTCAATTTCAGTTAGCATATTTATAACATTACAATACAACACTTGTAGACTAATAGATTAGTAGACTAATTATTTTTTATAATCAAAGAAATTCTAACAATTTCTTGCTTCATTTCAACAGTTACTGTTTCCTCTCCTATTAACAAAGTAATTTAGTTATTAAAACTGTATAAATTATTAAAATGATACATGTGTGTGGCAACACTGGTGTGATCATGCACTGTCATGCACATCACCTGTGACATGACCTCAAATGAAGATGGTATCATTAAAAGTTAAGCCGCGTACCCACAGATCGGGAAAGACCGGGCTGCGGGACGGAATCAGAGTTAATTTGTTGGATCGTAGAGTAAACACGCAGATTAGACTCGTCGTTTTATTAAACAACCCCACATTAATTTGTAAGGAAATATCACAAAATATTTAACAGGCATAGAAACGCGACCGACATTTTCTTTTTCTTTTTTTCAGTTTTTTCTCCCTTATGGGAAAGGCAAAGGGTTCAAAGCCCATACAGCCTAGTCTTAGTTTTTCGTAGTTTTAAATAGAATAGAAATCTTCAGTTTCATTTTGTCGTCTTTAGTCATTTCTTGTATCCTTCCTACGTCTTCAGTAGTCTTGTCTTGTTGAACATCTTCCGACATTTTCAGCGGGAGGAATGAACGAACAAGAATGAAAAGAGTGATTGAATATACGACAGTAATTAAAAAGTTTATATCTATGGCATTGGGTACTTGGCTATTCGAGCCTACGCTACGTCAGCCTACTGAGAAAACCACGTATCTGCTTTCAACAAAATTTTACAGGGGACCCATAAAGCTATCTACTTAAAAAAAGTATGAATGGTAAATATTAATTCTATATGATTAGTTTTATATGATTACGAGTATCTTTAGAGCTTTAAAACAAATGCGTAAATTTTATAAATGCAAATACTGCAAGGATTTTTGCCCAATTTGTAAAAAATAAGTTGTCTATTACGCGGTTTTCTCAGCAGGGTGACAATATGCTGTTTGTCCCGTAGAAAGCGGACGCAATCTATGTTACAGTGGTTACAGGCTGCATATAAGCTCGGATTCCGTCTTACAGTTCGCGCTTTCCCAAGTCTGTGTGTTCGCTCCTTTAGTTAAACTCATATAAACATAAATTCTAATAGCCATGCAGATGTTATTAATTTTATTGCTTTTTCTACGTAGTTAAAGTTTAGAATCTTTTGCTTGATTAACATCAAAATATTGATGATTCAGTAATTGAATTCTATTAGCTATTGTGATACATTGATACTGATTCAGTTAAGACCATAGAAATAGGTTTTTATGCTGCGCTTATTCTTTATTTATACATTGATTGATTTTGTTTTTTTCATAGGAAACTAATAAGTAGGTAATAAGTTTTATAGCCAACAATATTATATTTTGTAATTTACGTACGAGTACTTAGTTTTTTATTACAATTTACGACACTTATTTCTTATTAATAATATAATAAATATTTGGAAATCGGACGATGTTTACGGGGAACAAAACATTATTTTCTATTGTGCGAAAACCGAAAACGTACAGGATCACAAACCTCTTAAAGAGAATAGCAATATTAAAATTAGCTGCTCGCATTTTAATGAAACCAACAAACAAAACCCGACCAACTTTTGTTATTACAAAGTTAAAACAGTGACTAACTTGGCAGTCACTTAAAAGGCTTTTATAACACCAATGAAATTACAAGGCTCGAGTAATAAAACGAAAGTGATCAAAGTTACTTTTTCGTTTTGTTTCAGCAATACAAGGGCCGACACGTATTTCTATAACCTTAAAAGTTTTAAATAGAGCTGTCAACGTTGCGATATAATTTATCGATAAAACTACAACAGCGTAATAATCCACTGCTACCCGAGTAGTATGTCACGGTGCTCTGTGACAAGAGATTAACTCACATTAACTTTCAAAAGCTGTATAAAAATATCCTTCAATACGGTTGCACTATGTTCACTTAGTCGCCTCACATGATGCATACAGAAATTAATGAAATTATAGAGAAGTAATACATGCAAATCTTAAAGAAACAAATTCTGAGGTACTTCATGACAGTCAACTAGCTGAGGTACTACGTGAACGTATAATTTAGATTTTTTTTTATTTTGTGTTTGTATGGAATCCTACTAATATTATAAACGCGAAAGTTTGGAGGTTTGTTACACCTTAACTCAAAAAGTACTAAATGGATATTAATAAAACTTTACAATAATATAGCTTATACATCAGAATAACACAAAGGCTATCTTTTACCACGGAAAATCCCTCATTCCCACTGGAAAAACTGTTGGCGCGGGCGGAGCTGCGGGGCGGAAAGCTAGTAAATTTTATCTACAATACAATATACTTTATTCAATAACTAGCGACCCGCCCCGGCTCCGCACGGGAAAATGGTTATTGTGGGTTATCTTTAAGCATATTATGCATGTATTATACATATAAACCTTCCTCTTGAATCACTCTATCTATTAAAAAAAACCGCATCAAAATCCGTTGCGTAGTTTTAAAGATTTAAGCGTACAAAGGGAGGGACATAGGGACAGAAAAAGCGACTTTGTTTTATACTATGTAGTGATGATCTTCAATACAATATACTTTATTCAATAATAAACACCGCTGTAGAGGTTTATAGAGCTGCTGATTTGCTATCGACATCTATCGATATCACAGCACTATCCACGTACAGAATCAATCATTATTGTCACAGTTTCGAAAGTGGATTACACACTGCCTACGAACGAATTGGAACGCCAACAGGTCAGTTGTCAGTTGAATTAAAACGTCATTGGTTGTCAACTTGAAGCTTAGTTCGTCAACTTATCTATTTCAATTTGATTTCAATACAAGATCAATCGACTTGTATCAGCACAATGACAAGTATCTTTTTTAAACTTTACCTTAGCATGATTACTAATTTCTGCCTCATTGTTTTCAGCTTCGTATAGTAGAAATTTCATATTTTATGTTGTGAAAATATATAAAATCTTAATTAATGAACAATTTTAAATACTTACTCCCGGTCTTAAAGACCTTTGCCTCATATCAGGTACTATCGATCGGCATGGCCTTGACATTAAAATCAAACACATTTTACCAAACATTAGTGCTTACAGAAGGAGAGTAAGTAATGTTTTTAAAGCTTCAGTACTCAAATTTTCATTCTTATTGACATAAGTACTAGCAGTACTAGTAAGTGTAATTATTAGGTCCTTACCTATGAAATTGCCGTTCAGTATCAAAAAAGTGAAACAAGTTTTTTTTTATGAAATTATTATTTAATCAATCGAAGTATGCGCCGTTGTTATCGATACACTTCCGCCATTTTATAGGCAGATCATTGATACCTTTGGAAAAAAAATTCTGGGAGCGAGAGTCTATGAACTGTTTGAAGGCGGTTTTGACTGCCTCATCAGATTTGAAATTTTTTCCTTGTAAAAAGTTATCCAAATTTTGAAAAAAGTGGTAATCGGTTGGGGCAAGATCTGCGTCACCCACCATACTCTCCAGATTTTGCCCCAACCGATTACCACTTTTTTCAAAATTTGGATAACTTTTCACAAGGAAAAAATTTCAAATCTGATGAGGCAGTCAAAACCGCCTTCAAACAGTTCATAGACTCTCGCTCCCAGAATTTTTTTTCCAAAGGTATCAATGATCTGCCTATAAAATGGCGGAAGTGTATCGATAACAACGGCGCATACTTCGATTGATTAAATAATAATTTCATTAAAAAATACTTGTTTCACTTTTTTGATACTGAACGGCAATTTCATAGGTAAGGACCTAATATTATCAACTTTGTATGTGTTCGCCAATCTTGAAAGCTGAAGAAAGAAACTCTTATCTGAGTTAGTACGAACGAGTAAGTTGGGGATAAGTAAAAGTTATTTAATCTAAACTTTAGCCACCCGAAATAGAACTCAGTAGGTATATCTCTTCGCAGTCTTCTCCAGTATATGGTCAGAAGATAACTACTTTAGTAAACTTGTAAAAAAGTTGATTTATATATGAATTCCGTTTTAGACTCGTAAGTACTATACTAAAATATTGTAAACACAGAATGGATGTATGGATATTTGTTACTCTTTCACGCAAAAAATACTGGAATGGATTTTAATAAAATTTACAATAATATAGCTTATACATCAGAATAACACATAGGCTACATTTTACCGCGGGAAAATACCACAAACCCACGGGACGGGCGGAGCCTCGGGCCGGAAGTTAGTACCAATATAAAAATTACTATAATTACTTCATTCATATCAATGTCTCTACCGAGGGGCTCAAGCTTCACTTAAACTAGAGTGAATAGGTTTTTGTAAATAAACTCGATGCATAAACTACACAAGTGGTAGATGCAGTGGTAGATCCTACATATGCCGTACATCTGAGACAAAAAGGTTAAGAAAGTTATTGTATCCAACCGGCTATTTGAGCCACCATGCTGCATTGCTTCAGCATAGTACGGCTGGTCTGGTCTGCTAACATGGAACTTATCATGAAGGCTCAGCCCCGCGAGACACGTCCACCATGGGTTACATGGCTATTAGGAAACACCTAGAAATCAACCCTGACCATTCCATTAAGAATCTCCGACAGAAACCTGAGGCTGCCAATAATTCTGTATGAGACTGCCCTTCTGTCATCTGGATTTGCCTTGGCTGATCATGCGTCTAGAATCTACCGTATGATCAAGCTGGGTCTTGGTATTGGCACTATCTATTCATGACAATGTGGTGGTAAAGATGAGCCCATTTAGTCCTCCGAGACCACCTGCTTAGTTCGAGGAGTCGAGCGCTGGCGATATGCCACCACTTGAGGCAGATGCTAATGATTGATGATGCATCACGCATGGAGGAAGTTGATAAATTTTAAGTTCCACCTACAATATTGTTAATTGCATATAAAAGTTTGTGTTGGTGCACTGCCAAAGACCGATTTAGTTCAATATGCCACTATTTTCTTGTACTTAACTTACAGATTTCAACACTTGAAGAATAAAATAAATTTCAAGTTAGTAATTAATCTTCAGCTACATCTATTTTTATTATCCTTATAAATAACATAGCAAATGATTAATTGATCACAAACTAGTTATGCCCAAATCAAAGATGGCGGATTACGTCTGACAGGTGTCAATGTGCCAATGACTCAAGGTCACCGAGATATCCAGACCGCCCAATAAAACCAATAAGTTGGTCAGCAATAAGCAATTTGATTGGGTAACACGTGGTTGGTTACACTAATCGGTTTTATCTTTTAGTAACCAGATAATTAGAGTAGGTGCGTGTAGAAATGAAGAATTATATATTGATCATAGAAGAGCAGTAAACGTTTTTCGTATTTCAAATTTGTTTATAAGGAAAAAGTGTTATATGTACTTGTTTGATGTTTTGCCTCTAAAACACGATCCCGCTGCTTTTAAATTTTTCGCGAGGTGAATAGGTAAGTATGTGATACCTAATGTAGTCTTGTGTTACCGTTAAGAACAGTTTGTGCGATTCAAATAGAAAACCAAATTGAATTGTCGTCGTCTTGAATCCAGTCCGAGATTGAATGACATTTCAGTTTGGTGGTTTTGAGATGACATTTCAGTTTTGTTTCAGAAGTTGCGTCGTGATAAATATGCTTAACGTGAAAATGGAACAAACAAAGGAACAAACATTTTATATTTTCACACGGCTGAGAAAACCACTTAAATGCTTTCAAAATTTTTTTTACTGAAGACACAAAGCACTACCTACTGAAAAAAGTATGATAGGTAAATAATAATTCTGTAGTTTTTTTAGTTATTATATGATTATCTTTGGAGCTTTAAAACAAATGCGTTATAGGGCAAATACATACTGCGTGCTTTTTGGCTTAATTTGTAAAAAAAGGAATTTGACAAACGCTGGTTTTCTCAGCCGGGTGATGATTTGTAGTCTATTTATTAGAAGTGATTTTAATGTAGCTGAAATTAATGATGGCGATATATATTATATAAGTAACGTTACATACTTACATTAACATTTATTATTACCTACACCCGAAAATATATCCACTGTTGGTCAAAGGCTGCCCCAAGGATCACTAATTGACCGGTTTTGCCCGCAACCTAAAGTTTCCTGCGACCCTCAACAGAACATTGTAATTAACATAATCTGATTTTATCCAAGAATGTTTAACCAATTGGATCCACCCACACATACATACACATTAGCTTAATGATAGTTAATTAATAACAACCAATCCTGTCATTTCCTTAAACGTTTCAAGTTCATCATTGAGTACACTCACCTGAGCCAAACCTATATAGGTATGAGAAGACAAGACAAGTTTTTACATGCCCACCAAAACACGATAAAATCTAGATTTATATCAACACGGCGTGTTGAAGTGTATGGAAGTTGTATGAGAAATATGAATTCATACACTGCTGGGTGAGGTGAGAGCTGTTGGTTATATATACCTAATGGCGAAAACGTGATGTGTTTTGAAGAACGTAACTTGAAAATATTTGCTATACTTACAAAATTGTATATCTAGAAATTCACACATTGAGAAGCTAAAAGACAATATTGAATTTCTACATATCAATCAAATTATGTGTATTTATTTTTTCGTAAGCTCTTTTTTTATTTATAGGTATAAGCTTGACAAGTAAATATCTTAATAAAATGTAACATGCATCAACAAAGAAAACGTGTCTCCACGAGGCATAGTTCCTAAAAGGCCGACAGTATTCCCCATATGGATGGCAATGTCAATTTTTTGGGCAAAGTAACTACCAGCTCACAGGTCACAGGAAACCTCACGAAGACACGTCGAAACTAAAACTATTTTTTTAGCTTCAGGCCCCCATAGACCCAGTCAGTGTCTTAACCGCAAAAGGCACAAACACACAATTATTATTAAAAAAGTCGCAATCAATTAAATGGTAGAGGTCAGTCATTCATAAATTACAGGTTATTTTGATTCCGATGATCTTTTTTTTTTTTGAATTGACCTATGCTTGTGTCGAAAAGGTACGACAAGTCGAAAAGGTGCGGGCGTTGTTACCTGAAGGGTAATTGTTACCTGAAGGGTATTCACTACCTGAAGGGCATTCTGTAAGGTGTAATCTAAATTCTTTGACTGCTTTAACTGCATCAGTGATTTCGTCGTCACGTTCGGAAAGGATATGTTTGGGACGGCGGCGGAACCGCGTAGTGGGGTGCGGGAAATAGCCCGTACACTTGACAACATACGGATTGGGATGGGAAGGGCCTTCATCAAAGTAGCGTTTGGATGCTTCCTTCATGAAGCCACTAATGGAAAGGTCCGATGATCATCATCGGATGTCTCATGAATGACCATCGAGCTTGATGCAGCTAATGCCTAAGCAGAATGTCCATCAGTTAGCTCCGATATGATTTCTCCCCATCGAAGATCGAGGTTCGATTCAAGCCCATATCGACGATGAAGTGTAATGACCTCCTAAGTACAATTTTGTCAATTTCGAGATTCTTATGTATATAGATTTAAAATACAAATTCGCATGTACGGGCAAGACCATCAAACTACATTTCGTAATTTATGATGAGTTATTGAAAAATGAAAATAGCTTCTAAGTTCATTTGCGTAAATTTTGCTGCCAATATCTCCTATCTACGCCTCACCCGTGTGTACTCTACTTTGATTAATGTTTCATCTCAGACGAAAGACGTCCACTGCTGGACAAAAGCCTCCCCCAAAGATCACCACAATGATCGGTACTGCGCTGCCCGCATCCAGCGACTTCCCACGACACTCATAAGATCGTCAGCCCACCCTGCTGGGGCCCTCCATCGCACAGCCGAAATTCGAGAACCTTTTTGCCCGAACGGCCGTCGGTTCTACGCGCAATGTGACCTGCCCACTGCCACTTATGTCTAGCTATTCTTTGGGATATGTCCGTGACTTTGGTTTGCCTGCGGATCTTATCATTCCTGATACGATCGTCTAGGGATTTTCAAAGCATAGGCGTTTGCATTGCTCTTTGGGTGACTTTGAACCTTCTTATGAGGCTCATCGTAAGCGACCACGCCTCAATTTCGTAAGTTTTCCCTGGCAACACACATTAGTCAAAGAGTTTTGACTTGAGACACTGGTGTATTTGAGATGAAAAGATATTTCGCAACTTCCTAAATGCTGTCGAGCCGAGTTGGATGACGATTGACCATCTTCTCGAATTTAGATCTACCTAAGTGAACTGTTTGTCCCAGGTAGACGTCTACAACTTCGAGAGCTGAGTCCCTAACTTTTATAGGTGACATGAAGTTTGTCTTCTCCATATTGAATGTACTTCCCATTAATATTGATGCCATGGCCTTCCCGGTCCAGAAGCTTAAAGCCACCATCCAATGCAGCGGTGAACATTTTCGGAGAAATAACGTCTTCCTGTCTCACACCCTGCTGCAGCTGCATTGGCCATAGAGTTCTGATCCTGGAGTCTGACATGATGGCGTTCAAACACTTCAGCACCTCAATGTATCGGTAGTCAATTTTGCACCTCTGAAGAGATCGCAGCACTGCCCTAGACTCAATGAAATCGAAGGCCTTCTCATAGTCTACGAACATTAAGCATAGTGGCTGGTTATACTATTCGTTCTTCTGTACAACCTGCCGAAGCGTGTGAATGTGATCTATAATACTATAGCCTTTTCGAAAACTAGCTTGTTCGGGAGGCTGGAAGTCTTCAAACCTGCGCGTGGGACGATTCGTGATGACTCGAAAACAATTCTTAGAGATGGGTCTGTAATTCTTCAAAATGGTTTTATCGCCCTTTTTAAAGAGGACTATAACGCCTCTAGCCATGCCTGCGGCGTTGTTTCTTCGAAGGTGACGGAGTTTAACAGTTTCTGAAGGGCTTTCAAGACCGGTATGCTTTCAGAAGCTCAACAGTTATTCCATCATCTCCCGGTGCCTTGTTTTTTTTAACTGTTTGAGACGTTCGAGATGTCTTTGGTATTGAGCTAGGCCTAGCTCTGGGGGCAGTTGCAGCTTGGCTGACAGCTGTCCGTGTTCTCTGTACAGCTGTCTATAGAACCCCATTGATTTCCTCCATTAGCTGAGGCTCAGATTTCACAGTTCTACTTACTGTCCGCAGTCTTCAACTTCGCCAATTGGCTTGTCCCATCGACAGATCACTTACAAACACTTTGGGGCCTTTATTAATCTTAATGGCCTCTTTAATACGATCCGTATTAAACTGGTGAAGGTCGCGAGTCGAAGACTTTGATATCTGTTTATTGAGTCAATCAAAGAAAGAAGTGTAAACAAAAAAAATGTCTGATGATAACCATTTTCTCCTTGAATTTCTGATTGTTTTAATTTGCAATATCTCCTTACTTACCCAAAACTATCCATAATTTCAAAACAATTTCTCCTAACTACCTAAATACATTAAAAACACATGATTTCATTATATACAAGTATGTCATAAATTGAAGATTCTGATGATTATTAAATAACAATAAAAAAAAATTTCATTAATAATTGTTTAAAATAATTAAACGTTTTTTTCGTTTCCTCGAAAAACTACTTTTTTGAGATAGGAGGTCATTACACTTCATCGTCGATATCTTCCTAGACATGACACTGAGCTATCCAAAGAAACAGACTTCTTGAGAGTCCGGTAAAACGGTGTTTGATACGAAGACTCCGCGATGCAAGTATAGGTCACCCGCGTTAACAGCTTTTCCCGTGGGAATGAGGTATTTTCCAGCGTTAAAAAGTAGCCTATGTCACTCTCCATCCTTTCAACTAACTCTATGCCGAAAATCAAGTCGATTGGTTGCTTAGTTAGGGCGTGAAGGAAGGAGCAAACAAACAAACAAACATACTTTAGAATTTATAATTTTAGTTTGGATATGGAGTATGGCGATTTAAAAGAAATGCCACCGCAACTATCATACAAAAAAAAAACATGGCGATATTCTTTAACATGTACTATTTAAAATCAAATATTACTTCAGTTGCCAACGCTAGTTTTTGTCACGTTTCTTGTGCTATTTGACGTCTTAAGGTCAAAGGAAAAACTCTATTTCGCAGTCGACAATACGATATCTACCTTCCTATAAATCAGATACAATCAAACAACCTTCGCCCGTTCTGATAAGGTTCAATTTACAAATAAATTGTGTATTCACGTATCTACCTACCTGCTGCGTTTTTTTACAGGTGATTTGTAATAAATGTCTAAACATGCGTGATGTAATCACTTTAAGCGGGTATTTTTTATTAGAAAATTAAGTGTCTATTTTGGCCTTGGCCGTGGGAATAAGTTGCGAAAATTTGATTTCCATTAGTTTTACAATTTTTGTAAAGGTTTAGGAACATCTTAGGAAAAAACAATCAACTCCAATTAATTAGATAACAAGATTATAATGTAGCTAAGTTTCCTTCCTGTTACTTACATGTTCTAGTCTTCAATAGTTATCTGGGTGTATCTTCAAAAATGAATGTCCAACATACCAATTAATTAGAATGGGACCACTACAGAGTTCTATTAAACAACGCTACAAGTAATTTTTTTACGAAAAAATACATATTATTATTTAAAAAAAAAACATACGAAATACGTGTGCGCGCAATTACCAAGTTTATTTGCAGCTAAAAGCGCACCCATTCCAAACAGTGCGAAAGCAAATTAGACAAACAAAGCGGCAAAAATACCTTTGTTTCGCAAAGTTGCTTTTGCTGCCGCTCTACGATCACAATGTATTATAAAAGAAGCACAACAAGCGCTAATTTATACATTTGTAATCGTGCTCTTACTTGAGACAGGTCATACTGACAAATACGTAAACCAGTAATATATATTTGTAGTAAATTAAATTACATTAACTTCACAAGGAAATTGACTAAGAGCTGACTTTACCAGCCCGATTAGCATATTTGATTTAGAACAAAGATTTCAGTTTCCAATTAAATACCTAGAATTTGACCTAGATTAATTTAGGACTAGATCGGTCTGCTCTAAGCTACACCTCTTAATTGACCAGCCAATAAAATATTGAGTGTTATTTTTAGTTAAACTAGTTTTCCGGTACGTGGCTTTGAACACCACCATTTTATGATAGATTGAACAAAGAAAATACTAGTATTTTTTTGAGTATTTCGTATAGTATTGTATTGAAAATAAGACATAACAGGTACATACTGATTATTTCCCTACCTGTAGGTACAGCTCACGCAATAATACACGAGCCATACGATCCGGTGTACTCTATCTAGCCTTTCAGGTCACGTATAATAGAAGCCTTTTTACCATATAATTATCTCAATTTGATATCGAAATGTGATTAGCTGATCTATGAGCGACAAATTCAAAGTTAAATTTTTCTTTAGCAATGGTATTATTTTAATAGATAAAATTGGCAAATATGTCCTTCTTTTCCCATGCCATCTATTACATATTTGACTTTTTTGGTACAAAGTTAAACGATATATCGCCACACTCAGTACTGAATAGGCACCTCATTGTATTCATACAATAATAATATAACGTAACACGTTACAATTGCGACATTATCGATTAAGTTATTTTTCGACGTCCATTGCTGCGTGAAAGGAACTAATGAGGCGATTATTGCACTGTAATACGTTAATAACGCAATGTAATATGGATGTTACGAGCTTAACAAGCAATTACGTTTAATAATGCACCTTGTACTTATTTGATAGTATTGGTGAGAGCAAATTTGTTCATTAAAAGTTTCCGAAGGTTTTTATTATTCGTTCGTTTGTTAACAACCCATGTCCCACCGAGGGGCTCGAGCCTAGAAAAATATACAATAAAATTAAAAGCACAGAAATGATAATGGAAAGATTAGCTCGTAGCCCGATCAATAAACTAATGTAGAGTGCCTTTTTCATAATCCTAAACGTTTTTGAACTACACGTTTAGGATTATGAAAAATGTATATACAATAAAAGTTGTAGAGAATTTTATAAGCTTTCATTTCATTTTAGATCATATTTTGCTACAACGCACCGTTTCTGTAATATTGGCGAAAACCTAAAAATGAGACCTTTGACCCCACCTCCCCCCGGCTCACCTCCTAGACGTCAGGACTTTTAGTATGTTTTATCCCTAAGCACTCTGAATAAGTTTCTGAAGAAATCGCTTAGGCTCCCGCTCACGCACTCTACACGGACATTCGTTAATCAAACTACAGTCGCGCGTCGGGTCGTCGGTATATTTTCCAGTTATAAACGTAGTTCCACAAAAACCTGTAGATATTCATTCACCTAGCATAGTGAGTTGTTCTATACCTAATTGGAAACGTCCCAACTCGCATTTTGTCTCACATTTGACGAGACAAGTATTACCTAGTACCTACTATCGGTTCAGCTATTAAACGAGTCCACTTAGGTTAAACGTTCTCACATCCGATCCCAAACCTGTCGAGTAACATTAATTCAATCTTGTAAAGACTTGTATTGACCACTGACTGGATATCCAGAAAGACTTCATAGTCATTTGTATTCATTTTTTCACGTTTCTTAAAGTAGGATTAAGTTAAGCGAATGTATTCTTCCAACTAATTAAATGTACGTCAGTTAATAGTGCTAGCATTCGTGATATATTTCGACAACCACTTGACACTGATTCCGACAGAAAATTAAATAACCCGCACGGGTAGGGAAAGCTTTAGAAATTTGCACATCAATTAAAATAAGAAAAAGAATCGCGGTGCGCGTGTTAAACTTATCCTGAATGACCATTATCATCAAATTAAGAAGCCTTGCTTATGTCGGTGGAGTCTACGCCATTCCCTTCTGTTATCCGTCTTCTGTATGATTTCCATGAACGCGCATATAATAAAAAAAATCTTTGCTTTCTTACTGGACGACAAGCACAGTAGCATACTTTTTAAAATAAGCTTATGTTCGTGATGGTTATAGTATCAGTGTGTGAAGTAAGTCGGTCTGTCTACACCAGGTGGTCGGTCTCACACGGCCCACAACGCCACAAGTGGGCCGAGGCACAGGCTTGTGCAACGATCGCACGCGCCGCCTGGCGGGTAGTGGTGCTGCGGTGACGCACACTCTGTTTCACTGAACTGTGGACCAGCCGGGGTAACATAGATATAGTTTTGTTTGTCACAGTTATGAGTCTAATAACATTGTTGTGTCATTTTTATATCGAAGAGAAAAATATAAAGCATTGTGCTCGGGCAGAGACATTAACCAACTATTATTTATCTGTTTTTGTTATACTTAAAAAGTTCTAAAGTAATTCTTCTTATTATTAACAGAACAGAATATTTATGTGTTGAAAAAATAATAAACTAAACTTTTGTCGTATCTATTAAACCCGATTTCAGACCAACCTAGCTTTGCCTAGGCTAAACTGGGTTTAGGTTAGGTTAGGTGAGTTTAGGTTCATATAACCTAACACGAAGGGTATGGCAGAAGCGATGTGGGCGAGCAGATTAGCTAAGGCAAAACTAGTTTGGCCTAAAATCTGGTTTGGTTGGTTGGTAACATCTACATCTTATTTCAGGAGGATTCAAATATGGCAGGTTTGTCACATCGCATCACAGCACTTTGACAGTTAAATGTAGTATGAAATCTTGTTACATCACAGTACTGGTTCTGCTGAAGTGATGTTATTTTTTTGCAAACGGAATATCAGGTCGAATGATGTGTTTTTTAAGTGTCTGATGTATTTGCCTTGTTCAACCAACAGTTCTGGCTGTTTTCTTCATCCACATAGTGAAACAGTCCCCGTAACATGCAGTGCTATGACAAAAGTTTGTCGAGCGAGAAACCAGCCATATTTAAATATCCTCCAATAGGATAAGAAAATACGCACGACAAAATTATGTCACGCGTGGACCGGGCATGTTAGAGGGGCTGGTGTACTCACTCTGTGGGTTCCACTATCAGGCTCGGCTTTAAGATTGATTCTGGTCTAGACCTAGACACGACTCGGCGTCGTGTCCGGCGACTCACGAGTCGACCTGCGCGCGCATCTAACTGTTTCTTTTCTTTGTCTTTAATTTGATTGTGATTTACTGTTTTGCGCTAGCTAGAGTTGATTTCGTGATATCCCTAGAGATTTCGTGAAATCCATGTTTTTCATATTTTCCTGCGGCATATAGATTGCATTTGGAGGAAAGTTGACGAGATAGGAAGGTTGACTAAATATAAAAAACATGGCCGTCCAGATTGAAATCGTTAAATAGTTTTGTTTCCAAGAAAATAAATAAAAAGACATAGCCACCCAAAAAGGTACAGAAGCCAGCAGATGCGGTTGGACATTCGCACTGCGATATTCACCCCTACCGCTACGGAATACGGGCGATGTCTAGCCCATGAACATGTAAAAAACTTAAAGCATTATGAAAATAACTTTTTTAAAATTTTAGACGATTTGGGTGGGGTTGGAAAGCTTTTGTTTTTACTGACATACGAGTATATGCGATCCTCGTAGTAAGTATGAAAATTAACTAATTATTAATTATTTTTTATAATGTTGAACATTTTTAAACGGTTTACTGTCTGTCTTATTATTACCAATCCAACTATGTACAATATAAGCTTTGTTAAACAACTGTCTATCATAGTAGGTATCAATATCATTATTATAAGCTATCTCGTAAAATCTTGTCGCTTTGATAAGTGTATAAAAGAAATAAGTAACTAAATACACTAAAAGAAGAAAGTAACAGAAGTAAAAATTATAAACCAGACGAAAAGCTCTTTCGCAAAAACACTTCGGCAATAAATGCATTTTATATAACAGAACATTAACATTGAACTTTCAACATTGCCTTCACCTTTACCCTAAAACAACTTTTCCTACAAAAAGCTGCGCGTGTCCAATTCGCGTTGTGTGCTTTAATTGCTTCGAAATTGTTATAATGGTTTATTTAGTTAGTGTTTCCGTTTGTTAGTCTATTAATTTTTAAATGGTTTTGTTCAGACCACGTGGGAGGTTTAGTTTGCTTATTGGGTCATTTTTGATTTTCAACTAGCTTTCCGCCCCGTTAATAGTTTTTCCCGTGGGAATGAAGTATTTTCCCGTGGTAAAAAGTAGCCCATGTCACTCTCCATCCTTTCAACTAACTCTATGCCGAAAAACAAATCCATTGGTTGCTTAGTTAGGGCGTGAAGGAAGGACAAACAAACAAACAAACACACTATCGCATTTATAATATTAGTATGGAAGTATGGATTGTGGAGGAATATAGTGAAGTTGTAGTGCCATGTATCTGTCGGCACTACAGAACAGAATAGAATTAGAATAAAAAACTATAGAACTAACGAGTGTGGTCATTTTGATCTTGACAGCAGCGTCTTAATTCCGTAGCGGTAGAGGCGAATTTCGTAATGTGAGTATCCATCCATACCCAGCTGTATGTGCCGGCTACTGTACATAACTTTGGTAGGGATGGGCAGAAACATTGAATTTTATTCACAAATAACTGAAATCTACCATCCGCTTGGAATAGCCCTAAGTCCAGCAGTGGACAGAAAATTAAACTGTAGAAAATTAAACTGCATCAACACAACACTATGACACTACAACACTTGACGGCCCCGTAGCCTAGTTGATAGTGCGTCTGCCTTCGAAGCACAGGGTCGCGGGTTCGAATCCCGCCCAAGGCAAAGTGTCGTGTGATGAGCGCTTGTGTTTGCATTGTGTCTGGATGTTGTATATTTATATATGTGTGTATATCAGCTGTCTGACACCCATAGTACAGGCTCTGCCTAGTTTGGGGTCAAATGGCCGTGTGTGAGATGTCCCACATATTATTATTATTATTAGTACTATCAATGTAGTAAGGGGTGGTAAGGGTATGTTTTTATTATTTTCCACTCCAGCGAGATCCATTTGTTGTAGCAAAATCAGCGAAGTGTTTTCACAAGAGCCTTATTAATCTGATTATCTGCCAACAACCTAACGGAACTACTTCATTAAGTAACTAAAGGAAAAGAAGGTAATTTCGTCATTTGCTCAAATTCCCACGCGCTAGAATAGCAGTAGGTACCCAAGCCCCGACAATGTGTTTCTTACACACAGACAGCAAAACCTTCAGGACGACGCATCAAAAGTTTTCTGCAACTCGAATCTATGATATTATTATTATTATTATGTTGGTACGCTTTAAGATCACGGGTCTATAGAGACCCGGTCCTTTGGGAGGCGTGCATTATTATTATCGATTGATAGATACTCCACTTAATACCAAAAATTTAAAGTACAAATTGTTATCACATTTTTTAGTAACTTTATCGATGACCATGAGTTCGAGTGCTTGTATTTGGTCTAAAGTTAAGTCGAAATATAATGATATAGAAATCACACTTTGAAGACTTTTAGTCAGTTGCATTAAAGGTGCATTAAAGTTAAAGCATTTTTAAATCTATTGCTGACTGTTTCTTTGTCAACAATATAAAAAGGTTTAAAGAACTGACGGTTTTTTATTAAACAAATGAAGTCAGCAGTAGAATTTGTTTCAACAATTACTTCTTTTCTTTTTGTTATTTTTAATTGGGAGAGAGTCAAGTAGATCTAACATCGATGGTCTTATCTTACGTAGAAAATTCTGTCAATTAAAACAAGTGCCAATTCCAAAACCTATTAGTTTACTACTATAAAGGTCAGTTAGGCCTCAGTGGTTTCCTAGTCTATGATTTGACTAATTATTGACAGTGATTGTGTTATTCCCTAAATAGGCGGAAGTTTCGGTTCGATAACAACAACATCTTTGTTGTATTGTTGTGGTTGCTTGTTATCGAGACGCGGTGTTGTTGGAAATTGGCGTAAAATGCCTTGTTGATATCAAGAGAATATGACGAAAGTTTAGACAGAATTTATCTAGAATCTAGATGGAAAAGAATGACGGGCTACTTTAAGTAATTTCGCAAATTCAACCTTCAAAAATATAATGGATTGTAATAAATAGTAAAACTAAATGTAATTTATTGATTATTTACGTTATTTTAAGAATATACATGGTTTGTATTATGATTGAATTTAGTATTATTATATTCAACTTTGCTTTTAAATTATAAACTAGAGAAGATAAAAATCTGCGAAATTTGGTAGAAAATATAATCGATTATAGTTGTTTATTTGGATATCCTAACGAATAACCCTTGCGCGACTAATGTCCAAAATACAAAATGTCCAACACCAATTTTGTCCAACACAAATTTTGTCCAATACGACTTCAGTCCAACACTATGGATATTGTCAAAACTATAAGGATGATTTTCGCTGATGGTAAATTTTGAGCTTAATTTTCTCATATTCTATAATTTTTAGATAATGATAATGATAATGATAATTTTATTTGCATAGAATGGGGTACATACACATGTTGTTGAATACAATGTTTATAATAATAAAATAAGTCTCTCCACACTCAGTCATTACAATATGACATGCAAATAATAAAGTTCTCAGTCCAGGCAGCTTAGCTTAACTTATGTTCTAAAAATTCTCTTACTGAATAAAAATTATACTTTGACAACCATTCATACAATTTAATTTTAAATGCTTTTAATTCTAGGTCCTTAATATGCTGAGGAATCTTGTTATAAATTGTTACACACATGAAATAACAGTTTTTTTCTAAACCTAGCTGTTCTACAAATAACAGCAGTCACTAGTCTGTTTGCACCTCTTATGTTCGCAGTACAGATATCTCTAGCCTTTACAAACAGATGTAGATTTTCCTTGACGAATAGAGGTAGAACATGGTTATATGCCAAAACACAACTATCCATGAAGGAAGAAAAAATTTTACGCGCGCGAAATTCTGGGCGCGTAAATTTTTTTCTTCCTTCATGCAACTATCTTTGTAATAATCGTAAATCCAGACTTATAAACTCTGTTTTATACTATGTTTCAAATACTTTTGTCCTTCTAATATAGTTTAAACTACTTGTAACTTGATTGTTTTTGCCTACTTGACCAAGATCGAAACAATCCGTTGATCTTAATCAGATAAGCTGCAATGGGCGGAATGTTTCTTATGTTGCGAAGGCCAGAACTATTTTTACACCTGAACTATTATTGTTAAATACTATAGTCGATATTGAGATACTTGCATTAGATATAATTCGCCAGAGGCTCTTAGATTTAACTGGACCATAACAGATAGCTGTTTGAGTTTAACGCGTTATAAGTGTATGAAATAAATTGAAAATAATAAGGCATAAAACGTTTGAAGATTATATTTATTTAAATATTCAGGTTCTAGTCATCATCATCATATCATCATCTCAGCCGAAAGACGTTCACTGCTGGACAAAGACCTCCCCCAAGGATCTCCACAATGATCGGTCCTGCGCTGCCCGCATCCAGCGGCTTCTGTCAAATTCTGTCTGTTCTGTCCATGGACTTAGTAACATAGTTAGTTTATAATGTAACTATGGTAATTCGTCCAAGGTTCTGTCCGTTCAAGGTTCTGGTATTTGCTTGAAAATAGGTTATCTAATATGGTTTTATATAAGCAACTGTTGAAAAATGATTGGTTTTTAAAATATTATTATCGAAGCTAGGAGTTTTGTAAGGTTTTTATTAACTATTTAAAAGTCAATAGAGTATTGTATTCTTATTAAAATTCATTAAAGTAAATGAGTGAGCTTAATAACTTTGAAAAAAACAAAAACGAATCAGAACCTTGAATAAAAAACTTAAATTGAGAAAATTGTAATCCGTCTCAATTCCTTTAATAAGTACCTATATAATAAACTTAACATAAATTGTCCCACAGATAAGCACGTCTGGAATATTTTAAAGAAATATCCAGTTTGCAGGACGAACCCATAAAATGACATCATTTGCTAATAAAGTTATTAAGCTGTTGGTTCAGCGGCAGTAAATATTGGCCCGTAAACTCCGCCAAGGCCGTGGAAAATGGCGGCCATTTTCTTGGGAAAATTTACGACTGGCCAGTAACAAAGATAATAAAAATTATAAAAAGAGTGTGCGATTGGGCGTTTGCTGGCTAAGGACACCGATATTATAGCTTTTATTTTTTATAGCTTTACTTACGTAGTTAATAGTTTTACTGCATATTCTCTTTAGTACCTACTATTATTGTTATCGTGACAATAATTCTAGAAGCAACGTTCTACTGTTAATGTAAGTAGGTAATCAAGACCGTCTTTTATCTTAATATTTGAAACTGTCGATTCAAAAAATTCATTGCTGAGTGACAAATGTTTACATTGTGACTTTTTTAATCTCCAGTTTGAATTTAAATTACATAAAAGTTAAAGTAGTTAAGTAAATTAAACTCTACAAAAGCCCAGTACTATATAATCCCAGGATATTTCATTTCAGTGCGAGTTTCCTTATTTCATATTTCAAGTGGCTCGAGTAAAAGCTCTATAGAAGTTCAAGCATCGTGAAAGTTCAACAGGAAAAATTGCTGAGCTCCCCCGAGCTTTGCTAAAAGCGCATTGTTTTAAAGAAACCCCGCTTTGTTTGGGCAACTGTCTACAAAACGGTGCCTTCCGAACGACAGTTTTATTTTTATTTCCATTGTAAATGTTTCGACTTTGTAAACTTTATTAAGGCAGTACCAATCTCACTGAATTCGAATCTCTTACTTTAAATCGAACTTCAAAATATCCATCGTAGCAGGGCGAGCACGTAACGCACGACAAGTTCGAGAAGGAGTCAAAAGGAGGCGAAATAGTGACGTAAAAGTCATAATACTTCTGACACTATATCACATTTGGATACCTTCTGCAAGCCTAGCATGAAGCTTATTTTCTGTATGCTGTGTCTTTTGTCAATAAAGTATATTGTATTGTATTTTAAGCACGGTCACAAGCGATTATCTCGCATTTATATGTCAAAAAGCTGCGAGAAACCCGCCACATTGAAATATCCTCAAATGGGATAAGAGTATATTCACGACACGACAAGACTATGTTATACGTGATATCTCATGCTAGTCATGTAGTAGCGCCATTGGATTGGAGTAGCGCCTACAAGGCCTTAGCATAGCAGATTGTAACTATTTATAACAGATTTTAAATTTGTTTTATCTCTAGTCGCTTTTGTTAAAAAATATTCGCTTTGTCGTCCTGTTTTTCTATTACAATCAGTAATTAAAATTTTTCAGCGCAATTACACAGCGCTCTTTGTTTAAACCGTGTAATTTTCTACTAAGCTTGTACATTCTTGTTCGAGTGTTACATTTTGTTTTAAAGGGGAATTTTCATGCTTAATATTGTATTGCATTTGTTTTTCGATAATTGGGTGGTTCAATTTTCTTAAAGGAAAAGCAGCAGAATTCTATTAGATGAGTGTTCAACATAATATACTTACAACGGGTCACAACATGACGGCAAAGTTCGGCTATGTAAGTTCTATATAAAATGTTTACTGAATTATATTTTGCTATATTTAAATAAACTTTTACCGGCTTAGAATTTTACTAACCCAACTCCTTATTTTAACATACATTTGTAATCATCAACAACGTCGCCCACAATTGGATTTACGGCAATAGAATACAAAGGAAAAAATTTAAGATTATTATATTGACTATTTATATAGAGGAGGAGAAAGCGACTTTGTTTTATAATATGTAGTGATTAAATAGATATTCTTATTTTTAAGTCTTAATTTAGTCGTTACTATTGACCCTGTGACCGCTAGCCGAGACTAGTTGACGACGCCGTGACATTGTAAGGACGAGCAAAGAACCTGATTCGGTAATCCTATTCTATTGTTGGATCAACTAAGAAAAGAAGTAAATTAAATATTAGGTATACGTATTATTTTCTACACCAAGTTTCACGTGTGTGTTACTTTACGAGGGTAGATAACGTCAGAAGGAACTTTATCGTTGGCGAATTTTCAATAAAAAGTCTAAAAAGTAAAACTAAATAATAATTCAGCTAACTAATAATAATAAAAATAATAATCCGCTTTTCAGTTATACTCTTCTTTTTTTGAAGATAACGCTTAAAGCCATAAATACTATTAATAAAACTGTTCCAAAAGGAATAACTTATTGATCATTTTGTGTGTAATTTTTTCATTAAAATAACGAAATGGCTTGTTTTTTTTTTCAGTATAATAAAGGGGCTACGATACTCCGCTTGCTCCCTTAATAAAAAAACCTGAGCTAGGTTAAGTATGAGACTTTTAAAGTAATGAATAAGTATAGTCCGGTGAAGCTTGTTTGGTCGTACCTTTCCGACACAAGCGTAAGTTAGTTAAAAAAAAAAGAATAAGTAAATTACGATGCAAATAAAAATAATAAGTGGGAATAAACGGGAACCCATTGCGACAATGTCACTCCTACGCACAGACTAGGACTTAGATTGGAGCTGATATACTGCTTTTAAACTGAGTGAGTATATCTTATTGCAGTCTTAAGCATTATAGCAATTTAACGCCCACAGGGTCATACAACTTCCCTCGACGACACGGGAAATTATATTATCATATTATCTACATAATGCCCTATTTTGGTTTCAAATGCTAATAATTACTATCTTATCTAGCCTAGACTGTCCCACTGCTGCACAAAGGCCTCTATCAATTTCTTCTACTGCTCTCTAACTTGAGCTACTTCTGACCATTTTTTTAAGAAATTCTCGCCATTCCCTTTTCATAAGTCATAAGAACGCTACAAAGTCCAAATTATTCAACTTAACGTGCTCTTGAGTGTACAAAACAAAATAGGAAGTAATAAAACAAAAGATAAACGCAGTGTAGTTGCGCCATTCTTTAACTTCTAACTGCCAGCTATAAAATTTGCAGAAGCGTCCATGAGAGTTCTTAGTGTAAAGTCTTTTTCCAACGCTTAACTTTACTATTTTTGCAAGTTTACTGTCCGCATCTTACAAAAGGTTATTGCACTCTTTACACTTTAAAACTTTAACTATATTCTTATACATAGTAAAAATTGCTAGCATAGCAATCGAAACCTAAGTAAATAGTACATATTTTACAATTAATTAATTGCACTGTTTATTCAATATTAATATAAAACTGTTATTGCTTGTTTCGAGAGGTGGAGACCAGGAGTCCTAAAATACAGGGTTTACCTAGTTTAGGCTCCTGTCTCCCCACTTTCTATAGGTATTTGAAACTTGGTTTTTATTGATATGATATAAGTGTGGGACAAAATAAACATTATTTGTATGTGTAATTCCAAATTTTATCCTTAGTATAAATGCATGGTTATATTATAAACATATTAAAAAGGTCGGCCCTGGTAAACAAATATTTTTGGCTGACTACAAGTTTGCTGACGTCATAAGTTTAGTATACCTACCTACACTTCAAAATCTGCTTCTACAACTATTGTTTGCAAATGTTTGTCAATTTGAGAAGTCCTTTTGTTCAAATGATGACGGCTGTCATTTCCCTGACACGTGTTTTTTTTTCCTTTTATAAATTTGGTAAGTACCTACCCAGTTATTTTTTTTTTTAGAAAAATAGAAAACACATTTTATGCACATTCTTTTAATTTGTAACTCATTTACTTGATTAAACTAGTTGTTCCGAATTGCATTATATCATAGCTTAATAACAGTTCTTTCAGAATAAATTGTGGTGTTATTCAACCAATCATCAATCAATGCTCATTACGGCCACCTTTCTTTATGTAAATTAGATCAACAAAGTGCTATCTCAAATATAGTTGCAGTAAACATTAATGAAAGTTGACACTAGGTAGGTACCCATTTCACTAAATGTTACAAGTAAAATGAACTACTATCTCATGTTCATTGCCAGTCTTGTATGTGAAGCTGTGTAGTTTTACCATGTTGGGCATGCAATGTACTTAATATACAGGCGGTTTCGCGAAACAAACTCTAATCTATTGTACATTATGTTATGTATAATTATATCAGATGAAATATCACAGCATGATTCTACTTTCTAATTCATCAAACAGGATTGTCTTGTCTAAATTTTTATACGCAAATCATAGTGATTTAATCAGCTGATTTATAATACTATCATACCAAGTCAAACACTTTAGCTCAAGCATGCTTGCCATAAAAAAACTGGTCTCATAAAAACGTCACAAGAAAATGTCCTACTAGATTTATCGATCCATTCTTGTTAAAATAAGAACTACTATTCACTCTACACTACTGGCATAAAGAATATAATATCTAGTGCCATAGCGAAAAAAAAACTACATATCTACTATTCAGCTTTTTACTCTTATTATACGATGGTATCTGTGTCTGGCTGGAATCTATAGTCTTTCCAGTGAAGAGTCTCAGTTTAAACCAAGTTTAAACCATTCCACGTCAATCTAAGTATCAGTACGTGACTGCTGTACTAAGAGACACCTGCCAGTGTTAAAGCTTGAACTGGACGAGATGTTTTTAAAGTTTTTTTTTTTACAGTGGCTTAATGTCCACTTCATACGACCGATCTTTTAAAAGATCACAGATGTAAAGAAAAATCTTTTTTATTTTATTTTAAAATCTCTTAAAAAAAATCAGTAAGTCGACTCTAAACGAAAGAAAAACATAAAAATATCAATAAAAAGTTGGGTGACCTTCTTTTTTATAAATATTCCTTTTAACGACTCCAATCAATATTGCTAAGAAAATGTGTTCATTTTTTGGATGGAATGGTGTGGTTTTTTGTGTCAATTAAAATGGAATTTGGAAAATGGATTGGAATCTATAGTATGATTCTAATCAAAATTCTTACACTATCGTAAAATATATCATAATCGGCATCTATTATTTGTGATATCACAAACCACGATGAGATTTACTTTATGTACGTATTACCAAGCTTAGATAAATAACAGGCAATTTACGACTCCAATGATGGAAACTTTACTACAACAATAAAAGGATGAAAAGTCCATATAATAACACAAAAATTTAATAACCCCCGACACAAAACCGTTACTTGATCCTTTCAACAACTAGAAAAGAGCTGATAATCTTCAAATGACTTAAGATATTTTCTTGGGTCATAGCTAAGAACACTTTCGATTGTGACACCTTGCAAACAAAAAAAAATAAACAAAATCGGTGCATCCGTTTAGAAGCTACGATGCCACAGACAGACAGACACACACGTCAAACTTATAACACCCCTCTTTTTCGTCGGGGGTTAAAAAGAGGGAAGGTACATATAAAAGTTCCTGTCCCGTACAATAATAACGTACACGTTTTATTAGCAAAGTTTAATTGTTTTATTCCATTAATCGGCCCAGCGCGCACTAATGAATTTTATTTGTTCTGAAACGTTGCATTATTAATCAGTTATTGTATTCAGATGATTAATTTATTAAGGTTGATGATATAACAAGTTATGTACCTATTCGAAAACGTTTCTATGGATGTCCTTGTTTGATTCATCGTTGTAAGGAGGAAATAAACACTGCAGCTAATCCATACTAATAAAAATGCGACAGTGTGTTTGTTTGTTGGTCCTACCTTCACGGCCTTTTGCAACCAATCGACTTGATTTTCGGCATAGAGTTAGTTGAAAGGATGGAGAGTGGCATAGGCTACTTTTTACCGCGCGAAAATGCCTCATTCCCACGGGAAAAATTATTGACGCGGGCGGAGCCGCCGCGGAAAGCTAGTACTATATACATTTTAGTCATGAAACAGATTAATCCAAACTCAAGCATACAATAATTTGCTTTAGTAATATGTTTGCTTTATACAATGCTTATACGACTAAAAAGAGTTTTTTTTTCCTAAATTCAAAATAAAATGAAAGTAGTCATTCATTCTCGAGTTTCTGGAAATTCATTTCTCTCACCTGCATATTCACCAGTCATTGGCTAATAACACGTGTTTCTAATAGTCTTCAACAAACTAACTTACTTGCATTCCGATCAATCCGCTATGTTTGCAGTAACGGACCAAATGTTTAACCAAACAAAACCTTCACCAATACCAACTGTATTCACCTAAGCATATGTTTGAAAATTGTTTGTTGGTTTTGTTTGAGTGTGAAAAATTATAAGCCTTCGACCTCATAGGCTATGAAAACGATTTTAAAACTTTAAGATGACCAAGATGACCAGCTGGTATTAAACGGAGTCATAGAGAGAATGTTTGTAAAGCTAACAGTGATGGAATAGGTATTTTAAGATGTCATCGAATATCTTTGTGGTCTCCCACCATGTTTGCTTTATATTCTTAGCGTTATTATCTTTTACCTTTAGTTAACTACTTTCAAAACAATTAAATGCTTATAACCAGTTTATCACATGTGAAAGCAAAAATTGAAGCGAAAATCAATAATCTCAGAGAGGATTCGAACCTACATCCATCATTCCCGAAGTCCCGCCGCATGAGTCTTTTTTAAACGCTACGAAACTTTAAACAGTTTTTTTTATTTGTGCCTATTGGGAACAGGCAAAGGCATAAAGCCATGCAGCCGTCGCCTTTAGTTATCCTGACGGAAAGTTGTAAACTTCTCTGCAGATTTAGATAGAGCGAGGCAATGAATGCGCGCAAAGTTAAGCCACAACTCTCCGCCCACAACACATTTGCATTATATCAGTTTCGGAGCTGATGAATATGCGACGATTATATGACTGGTGGCGGATTAGGGGAAGTTATACGACTAAAATACCACTGTCAACAGTATTATTCAACGTTATTAGCACCGCGGCGTGCGACGGGCTGACCTAGGACTTGAAGGCAAGTTTTTGCATAAAGATTTTATTGTAAAAGCTCAGTTTTAGAAAAAGTTACTTTATCTTCTTTCAAGGGAGTGTATAACATCCTTGGCTAGAGTCATAGTAGTTCTGTCACTTGTCGCATTTACACATATCGTATCGTGCCTCTCGCATCATATACTAGTAGACCCGGCCCTCTATTGCGCTAACTCGACTATCGGCTCAAACTTTGACCACGACCGCTGTCAAATCTCACGCCTGTCAATTGGCAGCGGTTTTGGTTAGCGCGATAGGGGATTTTGCAATAAGTACATAGAAATCTATGAATAGCCCTGCTGTACTCTAATCATTCGCCATAGGCAAGTAAAAACATATCTGCAACCCGATAATCACCTGTCCACCGGATGCGTACAATGTAAGCTGCTGGCATAGTCGCAGGCGCCGCATTCAAGTATTTTCTCCGTGTTTAATCTGTGGTCCTTAATTGAAACGTCAGGATGACAGGACGGTTCTAAGCCAGGAACTGGCTAGCGGATTGCGGCCGGACGAGTAAATAAACATGTCTTTGAGTGCTCCTAGCGGGTTTTTATATTTATATCATCTTAAAATAAAATAAGGCTGACTAAGTAAGATAAGTATTTCCAAGCCATTTGTGATTGTTATAATATATTAAGCTCCATCATGACACGTTGGCCGAAGTAATGTCCTGCATGCCCTGAGTCTTGCACGTCGGAGGAGCTCATGGAGGCCTCAGAAAGAGCAATCAGGATGGCAGGGTATTGGGTAACAAAAATTTAAAACTAGCCATCGACACGACAGCAGAAGAAGAAAGAGAATTATGTGCAGATAGGGATACAGTTCGGATAGCACATGTCTGTGTGGTGTCTCTCCCCAAACCATGGCCCACTTATTATGCTGCCAAGCGTGTCCCAACAGCTGCACTCGCGAGGAACTGAATGCCATAGCCGTGGCGGAGTATTGGTCCTCTTGTATCTAGTGGTCGAATTACGTATGTTTTGCCCGTAGTACTACCGGACAAGGCGGTAGTACCCCTAAGGCGTCGTCTCCTTCACGATGTTTTTCCGTACCAACGCGCTAGGCCTAGGTTCGAGGCTCCCTCGAGCCGCCCCTATCCCTAAACGTGTTGGTACATTGACTACTCTGGGGTAGAGCCTTCCGCTCCCCTGCAAGATCGGTGAAGCTTGATTGGTTTTTGGAACCTTTTCGACACAAGCACAGGGAGCATAGGTCAATTAAAAAATGGGCGGTAGTATGGTAACACGGGTAAAAATGTATGTTTTTTGACGACTTATCACAGTTGCTTTAACAAATATGTTTGTAAACATAATTTATGTGACCCGATAACGTGCTATAGGAATCACATGAAGTGTTAGCACACGTGTCGCCACAGGATCACCTAGTTTAGGAACCACTGGTCTAGATCTAATCTAGATCAAGTTACGAACAGTGAAGCTTGTGGCTGGATTTTCGGTTTATAGGTGTAGTTGACTGGAATACCTAAGAGGATTAAATCATCACAACCAAAGGTACTAGTGATATTGAGTAATAGGTATTTCATACTAAAGAGGATTGAGTGTTGTCCGTCTCTGATTACCAATTTTGATTTAGGCCGCGCCCCCGCCGGCGGGTACGGGCACCGTTACCTAAAGGGTAATTGTTACCTGAAGGGTATTCGCTACCGAAGGGCATTATGTTAGGTGTAATCTAAACTCTTATCTGTCTGTTCTATTAGGTTTATTCGTAGTCTAGATTCAAACATGCTTCCAAAAAGATGTGACAGTGTTTATTCGTATGTAGTTTATAGCTATTTTACTTGTATGATGTCACCATGATGATGGTCACAGTTTATTTTCATAGCTTATTAAAATCAGCAGGTAAACTCATAAAAACAAGATACGATGCGCAGGAGCACTAATTGCATCACCGCTGGTGAGGTCACTCCTCACCCCTCACCCCTCACTCCTCACTCCTCGACCGGTTGCTATATGCTGCGCTTGCGATATCTACATAATTTATAAATATTTGACTGCACAGGTTGTTTGGCAAAAAATATAAACGGTTAACTTGTTATCGGTACAAAACCCGTATCAAAGACGATCGTTGCGTTCATTTTCAAGTGAAAAAGAGACGAACTAAAAAATATCCATTTAATTATAATGATCTATCAGGTTTTGTGTTGGTCTTCTACTTGGTATTACCAAGTACCAAATCTCATCCAAATTTGTTTAGAATGTTTTAGCGCAAAACAATCAACATCTGCCAACGGTAGATTTGAGATTCACGCGGGTGTCCGCTAAAACATGCGCGGGCGTCCGGCGCCCTACCGCGCGCGGGCTCCCGCCATATTGTAGGAAATTTCATGGTAACTATGAATTATGATAAAGACTTAAGTAGAATTGTCTTTTGAATTTTTATTTTGTTCGTAGCATTTTAAACAATCAGAAATAATGACAGACAAACATACAAAACAAATCGACTATCGATAATCCAAGCTTACGAGTGCTCAAATTAGATTAACGCCTAAAGCCCTTTGGCCTCGCATGCCCCCAATACAGGAAGTTACTTCCTGGAGGACAAAGGGAATCTAACAGGACACGCCAGTAATCTTGTTAAACCTGTGCAAACAAATGCGATTTAGAAGAAAGGTTTGTTTTCATATATTCCTAAGGGGCACAGCTTTAGGAAACTCGCAAGTTAGAAAAAATTGTCAAATCTATACTGATTGATATTATAAAGAGGAAAGGTTGACTGTTTGTTTGTTTGCATTGAATACTCCGAAGAACTACTGAAGCGATTTTAATAAAAACTTAATTTTTCCCGCGGGAATGAGGTATTTTTCCGCGATAAAAGGTAGCCTATGTGTTAACTAGGGTATCAGCTAACTCTATACCAAATTTTATTAAAATCGCTCCAGCCGTTTAGACGTGAAAAACTAACAAACATACACACTTACAAACTTTCGCCTTTATAATATTAGTGTAATAGCCCTTAACGAAGCCTACCTTATACTGCGGAAAAATTCCTCGTTCCCACGGGAAAAACGCGAGGCGGAAAGCTAGTGTAGTATACATACATACAATCCGATCACGACAATTATTGCAACGCTTATTTCCAACTTATTATTCCACCCACATCCGTACATTCATGTACGCTTACTAATTAAATATGTACTAGCTCGCTCCCACATATCTATAGTAAGTTGACGCATACATCGACGATTTTCTTCGGATATTCTGACCAGTATCGGTAACACGCCTCAGTAATGGATGCGCAAAAGTTTTCGGTTTCTGATCACGTCTCATGCAAATGATAAGACGAGTGTCCTGGAGGCGATATCATATTTTATGAGAGAATAATATATGTATGATGCGAGTACCTATAGTACATAAGTTGTAATATTATTTTACTATCGATTGCGCTTGGCTTCCATGGGAAGGCTCTTAAAATCGGATTGTCAATATCTGAAAATGATTTTCGGCCTGTAAAGTAATAATTATTCTTCTTATTCATAGTTTATTACTTTTTCAACAGATGTCTGTTAGCTTATCTAAAGCACTTAGTAAAAAGAAGCGTTAAATGATTTCGTTGGGCTTGTACGGAGACTTGGTGGTACAATTGGTAGTGCGCCTGTACGGCCCGGATAGCCAAGGAGATGCTGGTTCATTTCCCTGCCCAAGCTCAATGATTTTCATTTTTCGCTTAGATTATAAATAGCTTCTTATTCATGTTTTTCATGTTATATCATTATTAATTTGCAAGTTAGTCATTTTTAGCGAGTTTCTGAAGGACGAGTTACTGTTAAACTTTGAGTGAGATACTGCGAAGGGCAACATGACTCGAAAAATGATTTTTTTTTCAGCTAAGCATGAAGAAGTGTCAGGCGTGCTTAAGGTAATCTATCTCACACACCCTGGTGTCAAAAGTAATAAAAAAGAAAGTAATAATAATAATACATAGTTTAAAAAACTAAAAAACACGCTTCCTGTCCGCCATATTGGATATAAGTCACGTGACTTTTTTTTCGTATTCCTGACAGCAAACCTTTTCATTTGATATCCATATCATGGAGGTGGATTTTAAACAGCCAGTTCGCCATCTTAGGGAGGCCGCCATATTGAATTTGTAATAAAGTTTCTTAGCTAGTCATGTATTGTCATCAAAACTTAGAGCGTGTGCAAAATTTCATCCTAATCGAAGACAGGGAAGTGGGTCAAATTAAGATTCCGAGATTTTTTTACATACATTAATGGGGAGGCCGCCATATTGAATTTGTAATGACGTTTCTCAGCTAGTCATGTATTGTCATCAAAATTCAGAGCGTGTGCAAAATTTCATCCTAATCGAAGACCAGGAAGTGGGTCAAATTAAGATTCCAAGATTTTTTTACATACATTAATGGGGAGGCCGCCATATTGGATTTGTAATGACGTTTCTTAGCTAGTCATGTATTGTCATCAGAACTCAGAGCGTGTGCAAAATCTCATCCTAATCGAAGACCGGGAAGTGGGTCAAATTAGGATCCCAAGATTTTCTTACATACATAGTTACTTACAAGTGAAGCTAATATAAAGCGTGTAAAAATGAACTATACTACACTGCACTACTTATATTTTAAAACCCTTTCTTAATCCAATCGAGTGTTGAACGGGTGATACTCGAGCTCGAAGGGCGACCGAGTTACCCAGTTACCCACTTCGCTCAGTAAAACAAGAAAGAAATTAACCAATTCCCATACGAGAGTAAGAAACCGGCTCATCTCTTTAATACGGATAATTAGTACCATTACCATACTGAGAGATTAGATTATACTTTGAATCATATCATAAGGCGATTGAAGATACTTACTGCCATAGCATAGTTACGTATTATATTATTTTAGAACAGCAAGAAGAAGAGTAGGTACCTACATTGTTCCTTAACGGTGATTTTTTTTATAATAATAAAACTATTCCGTTTGTTTTCATCAGGGTCTTTTTATTTCTTGTATTGTAAATAAACGTCTTTTTATTTATTTATTTATTGACCTTTGCTTGTGTCGAAAAAGTACGCCGAATAAAGCAAACGAAGGATAACTACAGTTTGATTATTCTTATTGTCTTTGTCATTGAACTCTTTAACTCATTAAAAATTTGGTTTAATAGGCGAATAACGATCCACTGGGCAGTAGGCATTATATTATGAGATAATAACCTTAAATTCTGCCTAATAGTCCTGCCTTTGGATTTTGTTTATATCACTTTTTTTAACTGAAAGTAGGTACACGGCATACAGACTTCACATAAAGTTATTCTAGTGTAGATACTTCATAGTTAATAATTGAAATATTGATGAGCGCCTACTGGCATAACCAAAAAGCAAGTTTGTAACCGCGTCAAATGCGCCTTTAGCAAAATGTCTCACAAGTAGATTGTACAAAGGCGTCTCAAGTCTCCGTTCTCGATTCAAAGCTGTCAACTGTCAAGTGAATTATTCTCAATGGATAAACTTTCGGTTTAACGTACCGCAGTGTAGGCCGCCGGCGGCCCTGGCTCGATATGGAAATGTCACTCTGACGTAACTAACTGGTAAGTAACCTGAGCATTTTCCATCGAGTCTACTCGAACTGTAGAAAATAAATACGATGGGTATCGATATATCTTTGTATGTACTTACAACAGTACAATTAATACGTACTACTACTGGTATGGTTTATTCCATATTAAATAATAAAAAATAATTTGAATCAGGACGGATACCAAATTTAAAAAAAGTATATGAATTGAATGAATATCAAAAAGAAAACATTATGATATAATAGAAAATACTTATAGATTAGAAAACTAAGGAATACTTATACTAGTTGTAGAGCCTTATAGGCTTTGGGTACTTTTAATAGAATAATTTTTTTTTCGTTGGGTTTATTGGATTCGTGACGGATATTTGTACACAGGGCATTAGGTTACAATCTTATACAACTTTCTATAGTGTTTTTAATATTAGTCGGATAATAATTGAATTTTATTCAGATTTGATTTACTGAAAATGTAAATTCGATTGCTAATGCAATTTAATTTAGTTTCGTAATTTGTATTAGAATAATTAATGAGTATTACTAAAAATTTAAACTGAATAGTTGAATGGTGTTTGTAAATAAAAAATGTTAATTCTTACATGAAACATACTATATGTACATTATAATACAGTTTCAAGAAATGATTCAAGTTACCATTTACTATCTATTGACAGACAGACAATTTAATACTCCTTTTACGTTGCTACTGGTTATAACGACAAATTATAATACCATTATACTTCCAGTTTCAAGTAGACTTGGTCCATTATCACAAACTGTCTTATCATAAATATTACATAACGCGACAATTCAATTTGTAATTGCAAAACGCGTAAAGCGATTTATAGCTATTAACGCAATTAAAAACAGTATAAAACACATGTCTTAAAAATACTGTGTCCTTTCCAAGTAATAATTGAAGGTTATCTACTTTTAAGAATTCTGTACGAAGTAAACTTACTTGTATTCGAGTTTACTATAATAATAATAATAATAATAATAATAATAATAATAATAATAATAAAGCCTTTTTATTTCTGTTAACAATGTTTTTTTTTTTTTTACATTCTATTTACATTTCAATAACTAACAGATCCCTTCAGGGTAAAGGCCTCCTCCATACTCGTCCATTGGTCGCGGTCTTTGGCTACCTTGTTCCATTCCTTTCCTGCAATTTCCTTGATGTCATCTGTCCACCTTTTCTTCGGTTTTCCTACTCTTCTTTTTCCTACAGGTCCCTTCCATGTTGTTGTCCTCAGTGTCCATCTTTTGTCCTTAAGTCGTGCTACATGTCCAGCCCATTTCCATTTGGATTTTAAAGCGAAATTCAATGCGTCAATTACTTGAGTCCTTTCCCTTATTTTAGTGCTTCTGACTTTGTGTAGTTTCCTTATTTTTAGAATGCTTCTCTCCATTGCTCGCTGGCATGTTCTTATTTTGTTCTTGATTTTATTGGTATATACCCAGGTTTGGCTACCATATGTTAGGCAAGGCAGAAGATTAGTATCTAGAACTATCTTTTTTAGGTTTATATTGTAGGGTCCTTTTAAGATCTCTTTTTGTGCCCAAAACTTTTTCCAGGTCATATTAATACGTCTGTCTACTTCTTCCTCATTATTGTTTTCCTTAAAAGATACTTGTTTCCCCAGGTATATGTATGTGTCAACGTAATCAATGTTCTGGTCCCTTATTTTAATTGGTTTTTTGGCAGAGTTAGACATAATTTTTGTTTTGTTTATGTTCATGCATAGGCCCACTTTATTGCTTTCCTCGGCTAAAGAGCAGATCATTCCTTCTAGCTCCGTTGCGGAATCAGCAAAGATTGCAATATCATCTGCAAATCTGGTATGACTAAGGTAGTTGTTTTGTATTCTTATGCCTTTCTTTTCCCAGTTCAGTTCTTGAAATATATTTTCTAAAACGGCAATAAACAGCTTAGGTGACAGAGGATCTCCTTGCCTGACACCTCTCCCAATTGGAAATTCTTTACCTTTTGTTTCCAGTTTCACCCTGCTTATGCTGTTAGAATATATGTTTTTGATTATATTGATGTATTTTTGATTGATTTGACATTTTTGTAGTGCTTTCCATATTGAGCTGTGAGAGATACTGTCGAATGCTTTTTCGAAATCTATAAAAGCAATATAAAGCGGCCTTCTAAATTCCATGTATTTTTCTATTATTTGTTCAATAGTGTGGATATGGTCTATGGTACAGTATCCTGACCTGAATCCTGCTTGTTCAACTGGTTGTAAGTTGTCTATTTGTGGTGATATACGACTAAGTAGTAATAGTTTGTACATGCTTGCAAGTAAACTGATTGGCCTGTAGTTAGAAATATTCAGTGGGTCTCCCTTTTTATACAGTAGCACAATATCTGACTTGCACCATTGTTCTGGAACGATTCCTGTATCTAAGATTAAGTTAAACAGAGTAGTTATGAATGTAAGCAGTAGAGGTGCACCGAGTTTCAAGGCTTCATTTCTGATGTTGTCTGGTCCCGGACTTTTATCCGATTTAAGCTTTTTTATATGACGTAGTGTTTCAGCCTCACTGATAGTATCTATGGGTGACTCATTAGTAATTATTTCTTGCTCCTTATCTACTTCACTGTCGAGGTCTTCTGTTGGCCCTGTGTAAAGTTTTGAGTAGAAGGTTGTTGCACATTTAAGCACATCTTTACGGGTGTTCATTTCTTCGTTGTTATCTTTTAGGTATTTTATCCACGGTTTGTGTAGTGTTAGTTCTTTCTTTGAGCGTTTCGTACTTCTATGAGATATAAGGTTTCTTTCTATAGTTTTTTGTCTGTAGTTTTCATAATCTTTTCTTATTGCCTTGTTTGTAGTTTTAAACAGATTTCTCAGCTCTTCCTTAGTTTCTTTATTTTTGTTCTTCTTTGCTAACAGTTCTGAACGTCTCTTTAACATGTCTTTAGTTTCATTGGTTATAATGTCTTTGTTTCTCTTGTGTTGTCCTTTTTCTGTTGTTAGACTTTTTGTGATGATATTTTCCAATATATTATAATATTGTTGTACTTCCGTGTTTCCTTCGAGTTTGTTGTTCTTTTCAATATTAATTTGTAGGTATTCTCGATATGTTTTTATGTTTTGTTCTGTTTCTAAAAGTGTTGGTATGTTCTTGAAATTTATTCTGCTTAACTTGGTCGACTTTAATCCTAAAGTAGCTCTTACTGGTCTATGATCTGATGGAAAGTTAATTTGATGTAATACTTCTATGTTTGTTATCGATTTTGGTTTATTTGACATTATGAAGTCTATTTCATTCTTAGTTTTTTGGTCAGGTGAGACCCAGGTCCATCTACGGTTTTTCCTCTTTTTAAAGCAAGTATTCATTATCATCAGCTTATGTTCGAGAGCGTATTCTATTAGGGTTTCTCCTCTGTCGTTTCGTTCACCATAACCATATTTGCCCATGACCATAGTTTCATGTTTTTTAGGATGGCCGACTTTCGCATTGAAATCTCCCATTACGACTACTGTATTCCTTGATAGTTCGTGAGCCATTCTAAGGTCTTTATAGAAAATATCTTTTTCCTCTTCTGTAGATTTCTCAGTTGGTGCGTAAACTTGAATTAGTGATATGCCACTATTTTGAAAATTTAATTCTAGTAGCGCTACTCTTTCGGATATTCCAGTGAATTTGACTATATTGTTTTTGAACTGCTTTTTTCTTTTCGAGTTTACTAAGAAACCTTTATTAAGAAAGTGTTATTTTAATAATTTTCCTCCTTTTATCCGTTAGCTGTTTTTTATGAAAAGAAAATTCTACTCACTTTAATATCGCCTACATGAGCTCCATTCTCTATTCTCACACAAAAACTGTGTCGCGAGCACAATGGCCGAAAACCCCTGTTTACTTAGAAAATGAAGAACAACAAAGAACCATTTTTCGTACGAAAAGTGTCCACTGCAGTTCGTAGAGTGGGATGAGGGGCCGGACTGATGAGGCCTTAGAAAAAGGCACATGTCTTCAATCTTGTGAGACTAGGCACAAAAACTGGCCACAATACGTTCCAAAGTTTTTTTAAAAAGAAAAATAAAGGCTATCGTATATTCAATTTTAGTATAAAAGACTAGGCAGTATGATGTATTTAATCTTTCCTTTTTCAAAATGAATAATCTATTAATAAAACTTTGGTCTCATTCTAGAAAGGAAACAATTTCGCGCTTCAAATATGTCAAAGGAAATTTTGAATATGGAATGTTTGTGTTCATTTCATAGACGTAGAATTTTGTTATACTACGTCTTTGGTGTGTTTAGCGTAAAATATAATATACTGTACAGTGTTTTGTATTTACTTACTGTAGATAGGTACATGTATAAAAGATCCAACGGAATGCTTCACATGCGATAACAACCGTGGGATACATTCGATGACATGAACGGATATCTTACATAAAGTTTTTGTAACACATATAAGTCACTATTGTCTTAAATGAATCGTATTATGGAAACATCATACGTGGAAAATTAAACAGCCAACGTCTTTAAGTTGTTTGGTATCTATATAGATAGTCATGCAATGATTAATATTATCGTCATGCAGTTAAACACATTTTGAGACGTTCCGTGATTCTACATTGAATCATTGGTTGAATCATGCAAGTTATAGCTCGGAACCCACAGGCGAAGAAAAGGGCGGGAAACGAGACTTTATGGGAGATTATTTGCAAACTATGAAATAGATTGCGCTAGCTTTCTTTTTCACAGGTTGCGCATAAACCTCATACCATTCGGGAGTGCTCTTTTATCTGCATCTGTGGGTCCTAACCTTATTTGTTATGGTTTTTATAACAGGGGTTGCACAGGCCTTACACAAATAAAGACGTACCCTGTACCAAGAGGCCACCTGTGGTTAGCGCCGTAGTCAGCACCGAAAACAATATACATAAATACTATATTAATAAATTGTTATAAGTTAATCGATCTTAGGATTAATTAGTAGGTACAGAGGATATTAATTATGGATGTTAATCCATGTTCGGTCTTTAGTAGATAATTGAGTATTATTAGTTCTATTAAAATGATTATGTTAAGTATTTACATAAAAAATTTTAAAATATTTATGTAGCGAAAAGATACCTAAATATTTGTATTATTTATTGAAACACCTCAGTCAGTACCTACTTTTAAAAGTCTTTGACTCTGTTCATCGTTGTCAAAAATATAGGTATTATTGTAAACATAAAAACGGTAGTAATTTCTGCAACTTAATTTGCAAAAATCTCAGCAATACTATCAACAATTAACAAAGTTACAAAAAAGAAAACAATTTTTGAATTCCGAATAAACCGAGCGGTTATTGATTTCGCGCCAATTGGAACCGCATTACGTATGTAAATAAATATGGCCGACCAGTGTCTCACGCTGTCGAGTGGGCAGCAACTAAAGAGTGGGCATTCCGTATTTCGTCTTGCGGTGACCGGCATGCGTTTAAGAAATTACTTCCAGGTAACGGTAGAACTGGTTTGCATTGTCGAGTAGGTATGTCGGTGGACTGTGATTTTTCCGTGATCTAGTGGGATGCGGGGCAGAGAGGCAGAGAGAGAGCCAATTACGAGGCGAGCTTCGTGCTTTTTGCGCGTACTGTACGTGTCTTTAATAAGCCAGAAGCCAGAAGGGTCAGGGCTAATTGACGCGGCCGTTCCTTCGCAAATATCACTTTCGAAACCAGTTGCGATGAGAAAAGAAGTACTCCGTTCGCTTCGTTTCGGGAGTTCTGGTTTTGTTAATTATTTAGTTCATCGGTTTCATTCATAAAAGCAGCCATTTTAAAATGAAAGCAGTAAGAAGGTAAATTAAATTTCGTTTATTTCAGAAGAACCTCGCCAGTGTCTTTTTGCCAATCCAGTCCAACAAATACCACAAATTAAAGGTTGCTTATAAGAAATCGATACAAATACAAAATACAAAATCATTTATTTGCTAGAATACACAATTATAAAGATGTTAGATAGATTAGAGCGATAAGAAAAAAAAAATCACTTTCTTTTTGTTCTATCACTTTTCTTTTGTTTTGTGCAATAAAGAAGTTAGTAAAATAGAGTTTCGTCGAGTACTTATACGAACACAGATAACTCAAGATGGCAATATGTTCCATAACTTTTTTTCACTAAAATGCCCCAATTTATAGTGAAAATAGAGAGGATATTATACAAGTATCGTCAGTTAGGCGCTTCCTGCTTCCAATCGTTGTGTAACTGTTTTAATATACATGAATGAGCTTAATTAGCTTAATGAAGTTAGCAGGAAATGCTGGGTTAGTGACACTGCGTTATAGTCAAAATTAACTGACTTTATTTATTGTAAAAGTGACTTAATAGTCAGTTTAAATTTAAAAAACCAACGCATAAACCACAGAGTTATGCTTATGTCTTGTAGCTACAATATTCAAAGTTCTATACATATCGTAGGGAGTTATAAGTAGTATGGAATATACATAAAAGCATATCGAGGGCATCATTCCATAGGGGCGTATGCGCAAAAACCAAATTTTACAGGAGAGACAAAAAACTTAATATTTCAGTGAAAAATTAGGCTATCAAAATGATTTTTTTAGTAGGGTGATATTATTTCATGTGTGTTCGTTGGGTAGGAATAGAAATTGGATTCAAAATATATTTTAGGAAATATTGCACATACGCCTATTTGGTCCGACATCTATGGCAAATATCTGTTACTCTATTTTCATATATTAAAAGGGCGTAAAAATTAAAAGCATTATATTTACTGTTCTTGTTGAATTAATTACGGAATTCTTTGATAGCCTTTTAATAATATTATTAAATAATCACCAAACACTTGATAACTAATCAGTTTCTTTGTTTATACGCCCATATGGCACAAACTTGAATTCAGTAACCTATCAAAATAAAACAAGGGCGTACAACACATACTCATAAAACCTTCGTAAAATAAAAGATCATCAACTCAATTAAACGATGATACAACTAACCCAAAAAGATACAGCCTCTAAGGCATCAGTTATACCGAAGTAACGTGGCGGTGGCATATGGCGAAAGCGTGGCGCGTCGCCAAACACAACGGTATTTAACGTACTATTAATGAAAATAAATAAATAAGAATACCCTCAAAAGAAAGAAATTGTTTGTTTCGAACTGAAAAACCGATTTGAATGCCAAACTATGCCAGGGAGTGGACGAATACAACGACAGGTTCGTGGAAGCTGTCCATACAGCGAGGTCCAAAATACTAAAACTAAAAAAGAAGGAGGAAAAATGACGAAGGATGGTTCTGCAGTCCGATTGACGGCGGCTCAACAGGCAGATCTCAAAATATCTTACTCGCGAGCTTCGCCAATTTAATACGGATCGTAGAGGCCATTGGGCGTGACAAAAGCATCAAAGTGTTCGCAAGAGATTTGTCTGTTGGGCAAAGTCAATTGACGAAGCTGAAGACTGCGGACGGTAGGAACTGTAACATTTAACCTTGAGCTACTAAAGGAAATCGAGGAGTTCTATGGACAGCTGTTGTACACAACAACGCAGACACCTGTCAGCCAAGCTGCAGAAGTCTGTCTTCTGTATAGCTAAGCAGCAAGCTGCAGCAGACTGTCTTGTGTATAAGAAATCCCGGACCCAAGACGAGATAAGGATGGCGATCTAACAGTTAAAAAACAACAAAGCACCGGGTGATGACGGAATAACTGCTGAACTTCTGAAGGCAGGTAGTATACCGGTCTTAAAAGCCCTTCAGAAACTTTCATTCCGTCATCCTCGAAGGAGCAACGCCGCAGGTTGCTCAGATGTGTGGTGGTCCTCTTCGAAAAGGGTGATAATGATAACACTTTTAAAGAATTAGAGACCCATCTCGTTTTCGACAGTTACTAATCTCGTGCGCAGATTCAACAACTTCTAGCCTCCGGAACGAGCCGGTTTCCGAAAAGGCTATAGTACATAGAGAACATTCACATGTTGCGGCAGTTTATATACAAGACCGTAGAGTATAACCAGCCACTATGCTTAGCGTTCATGGACTATGAGAAAGCCTTCGATTCGATCGAGACTTGGGGCAGTGCTACGGTCTCTTCAGAGGTGATAAATCGACTACCAATATATCGAGGTGCTAAGTGTTTGTAACAGAACGCAACCATCCTACCATCTCAGTCTGACTCCAGGCTCAGAACTCTAGTTAAATCCAGCTGCAGCGGGGTGCGAGACAAGGAAATGTTTTCTCTCCGACGTTGTTCATCGCTGCACTGGAGGATATCTTTGCTTTTGGACTGGGAAGGACATGGTATCAATTATAATTTTAATGATGAATAGGTACATTACGTACCTTAGGTTTTCCGACGATATTGTGGTCATGGCTTTAACCTTGTTTGGAGGACCTCAGCGCAATGCTCGATGACCTCAAAAGTCTCCCAACAAGTGGGTCTGAATATGAACATGAAGAAGACAAAAAGTAATGTCGAATGCTTCTGAAGTACCTAGGATTCCAATAAAAATTGGGGACTCTGCTCTTGAAGTTATAGACCATTACGTCTATCTGGGACGAAGAGTCCAGTTAGGTATATCTAACTTTGAAAATGAGGTTAATCGTCGAATCCAACTCGACTGGGAGCGTTTGGGAAGTTGTGCAAAATCTTTTCGTCCCAAAAACTGCAGTGTCAAAAGTCGTTGACCAATGTGTGTTGCCAGTGATGACTTACGGATCTGAGACGTGGTCGCTTACGATGACGGGCCTCATAAGAAGGCTCAAAAAGCGATGAAGAGGGTTATGCTCGGAGTTTCCCTGTGCGATCGTATCAGGATGGATGAGAAAACTGAAAAACCATAGTCACCGACCGGTTGAGCACATTGCGCATAGAACCGACACAGTAAGTATTAAAGGTATCAGTTAAAGTATACAAAGTAAAAAATAAGTAAAAATTATTCGTAATTCTCCTGTAGAAAGTAAACCTTTCGCTATGTGGCCCTTTTGTACAAAGCAACGAGCTATTACAGGGGCGTACAGTTTAGGTCACCTCCGCCCTCGCGCCTTTTTATTATATTTTGTAACGGACCAAAAAGGCATACACGTTCATACTACTGTTTGGCTTGACAAAATATTAAAAATTGGGTGGTTACGCCTAGTATACGTCTATCTGGTTCGATATTTATAATTTGTTATTAGGTTACGCCTATAAAACTTCAAGCAATATTGGGAGTAATATTTAAGGTGCTAAAATGAGTGTTTTTGCATCTGGTGCGCCATTTCAAACGCAAGGACGCTGAGTTAATCGCTTAACTATTCTTTGTTACCAGTCCATTGATTAAAATTATTTATCTGTTCTAATAGTTTCATCTTCTTGTAAAATCTTAGTGGATCATAATTAATATACATCAAGGAGTAAAATTGCAGTGACATTTTGGGATTCTATGCAGTGAAAGTGAGATAATTATAAAAATCTGTATCATCATCGTGTTCAGTGCTCGGTGCTGCAGTGCGCATGCGCGCTCGCCTGCTATAATTACTGCACGGGAGTGTAGCGGTTACGCGGACTACTTAACCGTGATTGTTGCGTGCGCTGTGCGCGGCCATTGATACTCATCGGTTCGCACGTCACGCGGCACAGAGTGGGTGATCGAAGAAGTGAAACTCGCCGTGTGTATTGAGCTTGCCTCTCGGAGGCAATTAATAAATTTTTTTTTTTTTGTTTGTTTTTGTTTTCTCTTTTGGGATATTGATTTAATTTAAAAATGACATTGACGTGTGGATGCTGCAATAAAACTGCTACTAAGTTGACCTCGATTGCATGTCGTGGTTGTAAGGATATATATCACCGTGACTGCATTCTGCCTGCTGGCTCCTCTAGACTTCCTCGAGATTGGCTCTGCCATGTATGCGCTGCAAAGTCAAAAAAAGCCGATAATACTCCGGTAAAGAGCACTTCAAACGAGGAAATGGATGAATCAGAGCCATTAGCGGGTACACCGGCATTGGAGGAGCAATATACCGAACTTCTACAGCTGGTTCGACACGAAATTAAAACCAGTATAACTGATGCCGTTAACTCTGCTCTCAAATACAAAGAGGATCAATCTGGCTTGTCCACGGAAAACGAAATACTCGACCTTATTCGGAAGGAAATTAAATCTAGTGTTGCGCTCCAAGTTAAGGCATCAGTAAAGGCTGAATTTGATAAAATTAGGGAGACTTTGGACAAGCTGAATGATTTTCAGGAATCTCTTCAATTTATGAGCGATGACTTCGACAATATAAAAAAAGATTTCGTTAATCAACAAAGCGAATTATGTGTCCTACGCAAAGAAAACGAATCACTTCGCTTGTCTGTTCTGGATCTCTCTTCCCAATTTAGACAGATGGATCAGCTCTCTAGAGCGGCAAATGTGGAGATTCAGTGCGTCCCTGAGTACCATAATGAGAAGCTACTGGCTACCATACAACAACTTGGCACTACAGTCAAATGTCCATTGCAGGAACAGGACTTTCATTATTGCTCTAGAGTAGCCAAACAAAACTCTGAAAGTTCACGCCCTCGTAACATATTGGTCAAGTTCAGCAGCCCACGTCTCAGAGATCAGTTTCTTGCAGCAACTGTGAAATACAACAAAGATCATAAGAGTGAGAAATTAAGCACCCATCATCTTGGTATTGCGGGCGACAGTACTCCAGTGTATGTCTCAGAAAACTTATCTCCCGAGAACAAGCATCTCCATGCCGAAGCGCGTAAGAAGTGCAAGCAGCTCGGGTACAAATTTGTCTGGGTCCGCAACGGTCGCATTTTTGTCAGAAAGACAGAAGAATCGTCGTATATCTACATACGTGATATGGCTACCTTGATGAAACTTACTTAGTCTTGTGTTCCACTTTCTGTTTGTAGTTAATTTAGTTAACAGTTGGTTTTTTGACGTTAAAATTCTGTGATATCAATTTCTATTACCAGAACGTAAGAGGTTTAAGAACAAAAACAGTAGACTTTTTCAATAACATCGTTTGTAACAATTACGATATCGTAATATTAACTGAGACCTGGCTTAATCGCAGCGTTTTCGACAGTGAGTTGTTTGACGATCGTTACAAAATCTACAGACGCGATCGTGAAAATAGTGGATTTCATAAAGGAAAAGAAGGCGGTGGAGCGCTATTGGCTGTTTCCAAACGCCTCGTCTCTAGTCAAATAGATACTTCCTTGTCCAAGTGTGAGGACATTTGGGTTAGCGTTGAGATACCGTCTTTAAAGGGAAGCCGTAGATCACTTGTTATTTGTTGTGTATATTTGCCCCCTCCAATACAGAAACATATCTTGGAGCATTTCTTTGACTGTGCAAACCGTACGTTGGATGCTCTCCCTCATCAATATGATTTTATGGTGGTAGGAGATTTTAATCTCGGTGGTGTTGAGTGGTGTCCTACTTTGAGTTCCTCAGCTTTTTCAGCGAATACGAATAATAGCTTATATGGTAATATGTTGGTTGATTTTATGGCCTTAAATGCGCTGAAACAATATAATTATGTGCGTAACTGTAATGACAGAATACTCGATCTGGTTCTTAGTCAGCTAGAAGTATCCAGTTTGTATAGGTCAACAGATCCTCTTTCCACTATTGACAAGCTACATCCACCTTTTACATATAGCATCTCTTTTGCTTCTACAGATAAATTAGCTCCTAACGATCAGGAGTATCGTTTCTGCTTCTTTAAGGGCGATTACGATGCCATACGCAAGGAAATTAAAAACATGGAATGGTGCAAAACTTTCTCGGCGTGTAAAAACGTGGATGAAATGACCTCCCTATTTTATGAAATCTTACGCAATGTGATTAATAAGTATGTCCCTAAAACAAAAAATAGGCACAATTCTAAATACCCTATCTGGTTCTCTCCTCAACTTATTAGACTTTTGAAAGAAAAATTTAAATACCGTATTAAACTAAAGAAATTTAACAATAATCCTTTAGATAAACTAAGTTTCGAATTACTTAAGAATAGGTGCCACTCTCTACAAGTCACTTGTTACAATAATTATTTGAGCAAGTTGGAGCAGTGCCTCCAGTCAAATCCTAAGATGATGTGGTCCTATCTTAAACGCAAAAAACGTACAAAAAGTTCCTATCCCGCTTTTATGACACTGGCTGATAAGACTGCTTCAAAGGGGCCCGAAATTTGCAATCTTTTTGCCTCTCATTTCTCTTCGGTCTATAACACCGATACCGTGAGAAATATAATAGATAGTTATGATTGCCTCCCTGGAGAATCCTTGTGTACGACCTCGTTCGACGCTAAAACAGTTCTAAAAGCTATAAAAAGACTTGACAAATTTAAAGGAGCAGGTGCTGATGGTATTCCATCTATATTTGTAGTGGAATGTGCAGACGTTTTGGCTTTGCCTCTATCACTAATATTTAATAGGTCTCTTGCTACAGGTACGTTTCCCTCTTGCTGGAAGGAGTCTTTAGTGGTTCCATTGCACAAGTCTGGCAAAGATACAAATGCACAGAATTACCGGCCCATCTCAATACTCTCAGTGTTTGCTAAATTATTTGAAAAGCTTTTATGCCCAATATTGAATACACACTTTAAACACATTTTGTCATTGAACCAACATGGGTTTATTAAGTCACGTTCAACAGCTACAAACTTGATATCGTTTGTTGATGAAGTTTGTCATTCGGTAGACTCAAATGTATCGGTGGATGTAATTTACACCGACTTCAGCAAGGCATTTGATCGTGTGTTGCATGATATTCTCCTTCAAAAACTCGGTGCAAGCGGCATATCTGGTAATATGCTCATGTGGCTCTCTTCCTACCTCAAAGGACGCATATCTCGTGTGGTGATAGGTGGTTTCTGTTCTGATCCATTTATGATGCTTTCGGGCGTCCCACAAGGCTCACACCTGGGTCCAATACTATTCAACGTTTTCATCAACGATATCAGTAAATGTTTCAACCATTCTCAGATATACATGTTTGCAGATGATTTGAAACTCGCCAAAAAGATAAATACGTCTAAAGACGTTGAATTGTTGCAGTCTGACCTTGATCGCTTGGTTGATTGGTGCGACTCTAATGGCATGAATCTCAATATCCAAAAATGTTACCACATTAGCTTTACTAGAAAGAGGCATTTTTGTTGCAATGTGTACCATCTAAAGGGAGTTCAGATAAATCTTGTAAGTCAAATTCGGGACTTAGGTATCATTCTTGACACAAAACTCCGTTTCCACTGTCATATTGACAGCATAGTGTCAAAAGCATTTAAAGCCCTTGGATTCTTGCTTCGCAATACAAAAGAATTCAAACTTGTTAATACAAAAATTATCCTCTATAATGCACTTGTTCGGTCTGGCTTGGAATATTGTTCTGTAGTCTGGAATCCGCATTACGATATATATGTAAAGCGGCTGGAGAGTGTGCAAAAGCGTTTTCTGTGGCATTTAACTTTCAGCTGTTTCATGGCCAAAAAATTGGCAAGTTACAAAGATAGGTTGTTGTATTTTAAAATGGACTCTCTTTCCTGTAGGAGAAATCTACTAGACAATGCGTTTCTATGGAAAATTGTGAGGGGTGGCATAGATTCTCCGGTACTCCTGAAAAGCCTTAATTTTAGCATTCCATCGCGATTACCTCGACCAGGCAAGTTTGTTCTCTTTTCAGAAAGCGCAGCTAGGACAAATCTGGGTCTTTTCGCACCTTTCAACAGGCTAATGAGACAATACAACTCCTTATGCAAATACAAAGCGATTGACATATTCGATAACTCACTTTTCGTATTCAAAAACAATGTACAAAAACATCTACTTTGTCGTTAAATTTAATTTAATTTTTCAATAAAAACCTCTCCCGTTTATCATTTTGTTTAACTCTGATAAGTATAAGTTTTTTCAAAATAGTTAAGTCCACATATTGTTATTTAGCTTTTTATTTTACCTAATAATTTGGTGCATGTCGTTGTTGCCTGTAATTAGAGTAGCATTTAGTTAGTTTTTAAGTTTTGTTTGTAAGCATGTCACAATGTATTCTCTGTTGGCAACCTAATAAATAAATAAAATAAATAAAAATAAAATAAAATAAAATATTTATAATTTGTTATTAGGTTACGCCTATAAAACTTCAAGCAATATTGGGAGTAATATTTAAGGTGCTAAAATGAGTGTTTTTGCATCTGGTGCGCCATTTCAAACAGAATCCAATGGCATAATAAAAAATTTTTCGAAAATCCGTAGGTACGCCCCTATGGAATGATGCCCTCGATATATTTGAAAGCAATAAATGACACAAATAGTTTATTCTATTCTAGTTACACATAACTTATTGCTTTTAAAGCCTGTTATATTAGCGCGTAAATTTCATTTACTACTACTAAAATAGTATGGTTATGATAACTTATGTATGATTATTATTATTATAAGTTCCTAGCTCCAAGAGCTATTAGGGGGCGTCCATAAATTACGTGAGATGTTTAAGGGGGGGAGGGGGTCGAGTCAAATCTCATCTAATCTTACGTTGGGGAGAGGGGGGGTCTCGGCAAATATCACGCAATTTTTTTAAAGAATTGAAAGCAAAAAAAAATTATACTATTTTGGTCCATTTAATCCAGATTGTACATGCTTAAGATTTAATCTAGTTACGATTTAAGTATTCTATTGTTAAATTTTTATTACACTTATAATTAAACTCTCAGCAATATTGATTACTAGTCTTAACTAGTCGTAAATAAAAGCACGGAGCATTTTTTTTCTTTTTACAATAACAATCCAACGCGTTTACGTAAGAAACTCACATTTTGAAAAATCTCACGTGAGATTGGGGGATGGGGGAGGGGGTTGAATAAAATCTCACGACATCTCACCAGGGGGGGAGGGGGGGTCAAAAAATTAAAAAAAAACACCTCACGTAATTTATGGACGCCCCCTTAACTAAATTAAAAGAAGAATATGTTTTTTTTAAAGTGAAATTAAATGAAAAAGCAATAATACATTTAAAAATGCAGCAATATACAGAGATTGGATTATTCCGAGTTCATAATTTCATAAAACACTGATTACGACGCAGCGGCGGGTGGGTTCTTCCCATTCACAGAAGAACAAAATTTTAAGAAGAAGAAGAATTGAATTTATTGCAAAGGGATTTTTTGTAATACGTAATTTTAGGATTTTATCCAATGAAGCCCTAATCCATTTCCAGTGGTAAAATATTACCTTTCAAGTGCGCTAGCATGAGATTTCACGTGTAATATAATCTTGTCGTGCGTATACTTTGATCTTATTGGATATCTCAATATGGCGGGTTTCTCGCAGCTTTTTAACAGATGTTTCCAAAATGGTCAAAAATATCTGTCTGTGAAAGCCAAGGATGTTAAAGCCCGATCAAAGAAATAAGAAACCTAGCAATATTGCGGAATTTCAACGAAACTAATTTTATAATGGAAATTGTTGCCATAGTCGTACAAACATATACGTGGCGCCCCCAGAGCAGGCTTCTTATTTCTTAGGTCAGGCTTTATAAGTACCACGGTAGTACTTATAACATCCTTGGTGAGAGCTTTTGGATTGAAGTTAAACTGATGTGTGATTGAGACGCTTTACTTGTCGGAAAAGTAGTATATTTTATCTTAGACACGTCAAAACTTTTGATAACTCCAAGCCAGTTAAAAAAAAAGAATATTGTAGTAGCGAGAACACACCGCCCCTCAAGTAAGATCTAAAAAACCATCGTTAAAGCCGACAAAGAGTAAAAAGTTTGTATAGGCTCATTCTTTTTTCTTTTTCCAAGTAGGTAGGTACACACAAAGAGAACGCGTTGGCAATACAAAAATCATATGCATAGGCATTGCAAAATAGACATATTTATCGCGTCGCTGGCTGAATGGGCTTGCGATAGTGATGAAAGAGACTCGAGTCCTTTAGTCGTTTATAATAAGACTCGCCCCTTTTTACAAGACTGTAGCTGTTAGTCTTAACTAATATGACTCAGTCGGTTAACGTTTAAGACTAGAGACTAAAACGACTTAAACGACTTAAAAGCTTCAGCGACTGCAGTCCTTTACAAAAGAACTGGCGCTTTAGTAAGGCATGTCAAATAATTGTAATTATAAATAAATATAATTGTAATTATAAAAAAATAAAGCAAGCAAGCAAGTACCTACTAGTTTCATCAACACACGCCTTACGACTCTCGACTCCCCAAGCCAGTCTTTTAAGTCCTTTAAGCTGTTTAAGTAACGGCTCAGTCTTTTAAGTTAAAACACTCGACTAAAAAGGCTAGTCTCATGACTAAAGGTTGGGGACTAAAAGACTGAGTCAGTCGTGAGGCGTTAAAAATTAGGCGAGTCTTTATTAAAAGCCTTATCCACAGAATTAAAAAACACAATCTAAGTCGTTTCGTAAGCTCTACGCGCTGTCAAATCGGCCTCATAAAGATAAGCATTACTTAAGCAGGTTTTTAAGGTTAGTGAAAACCAAATTTGCATTAAGAGTCACCTAAATACGTTAGGCATCAATTTAGGAAATTCTGAATGTTAGTGAAAACGGGCATAAAAAGACTGAGTCTCTTTCATCACTAGCTGGCGATGCTTTGCCGGTGTTGTGGAGGTGCGTTTATTGCGATTTACGAGTGTCCCATCGTCGGACTGGTCTCGCCCACTGCTGCCTACGTGTGCACACTGCACACCGCTTTTATAAAATTACTAGCTTTTCGCCCCGCGGCTCCGCCTGTGCTAACAGATTTTCCCGTGGGAATGAGGTATTTTCCCGCGGTAAAAAGTAGCCTGCCTGCCTGTAGTATGTGTTATTCTGATGTATTTATAAGCTATATTATTGTAAAGTTTCATTAAATCCATTCAGTAATTTTTACGTGAAAAAGTAACAAACATACATCCATACTTACTTTCGCGTTTTTATAATATTAGTAGGATAATATTACTTGCAGAAACAAACAGCGTTTATGTGAAAAACTATATTATTGGCCTTTGATAGGACTTGTCTTGCGAATTTCCATATTTTTTAAAGTCATCTTCAGAAAATCATAAATTAACCCAAAAGCTACTTTTAAAATCAATTATTTGCCTTGTAGGATAAAATAGAAGTAACTTCAAGATTTTTCCTACTATTCGCCCGAAGTTCCCCAAATCTCGACCAGACACGATCGTAAACAAGAACTTTATTAATTTGAACGTATCTACAGCTAACTTCCAGAAAATATATAGAGGGAATTTAATCAAAGTCTTTGCAGTCCCGTCTTCAAGCTAAATTCAACTTGGACAAACACTCAGGCTGAGCGATATTTGCATTTCAATATCGACCGGGAATCGAATCCAATCGCCGAGATGCGAGGGTTACTCGCGCTATGCCTAAACACAGAAGTATAATAATTTAAATATACGATAATGCTTTCTTATCTGCTTATTTGTGTTAACCTACCTTACAAACCGTGTCATAATAAAATTATTAGCCCGCCTAAGGCACAAACAAGACATGGCTCACGAAAAGGCTACTTCTGTAGTACTATGACAGTAGCCGGGACCAACGGCCCTTCTGAATCCAACCTAATCAAACTGAGTAGAATCTCATAAAATGATAGAATAGAATAGAATATACTTACTTTAGATATGATATCCGGGATTCGAAACCGAAACCTCCAAAATGAGTCTAGCATTACCACTCGACCACGAGGAGGCTGCTGGTTTTTATAGGATAAGCTTTAAACAAATAATAATAAGAAATAAATACCTGGACAGAAGATGCAAGTCTCTGCGCCAATTAAAAGTCTTTCATTTTCGCTTCGATTGAATTAAAAATAGTAAAAAGTACTTTTTTTCAACCACTTAATTTTCTGCGTTGGGAGATGGGAGAGGTGGGAGAACCAAGATTCTTTGGTCTCGGTCTTTACCAATTTTCATCATCATCATCATCATTTCAGCCAGTTGACGTCCACTGCTGGACAAAGGCCTCCTCCAAAGATCTCCACAACGATCGGTCCCGCGCTGCCCGCATCCAGCGGCTTCCCGCGACCCTTACCAGATCGTCGGTCCACCTTGTGGGGGGCCTGCCCACGCTACGTCTTCCGGCGCGTGGCCGCCATTCAAGAACTTTTTTTCCCCAACGGCCATCGGTTCTACGTACAATGTACCCTGCCCACTGCCACTTAAGTTTCGCGATTCTTCGGGCTATGTCGGTGACTCTGGTTCGCCTGCGAATCTCATCATTTCTGATTCGATCACGCAAGGAAACTCCAAGCATAGCCCTCTCCATCGCTCTTTGGGTGACTCTGAGCCTTCTTATGAGGCCCATCGTAAGCGACCACGTCTCAGATCCGTAAGTCATCACTGGCAACACACATTGGTCAAAGACTTTAGACTTAAGACACTGCGGTATTTGGGACGAAAAGATATTGCGCAGCTTCCCGAACGCTGCCCAGCCGAGTTGGATTCGACGATTGACCTCTTTCTCGAAGTTGGATCTACCTAACTGGACTGTTTGTCCCAGGTAGACGTAATGGTCTACAACTTCAAGAGCAGATTTACCACCAATTTTATTCTTATGAAATTTATGGTATTATCCAAGGGGTAATAGGAATAGACATAATTTTACAAAGTCTATCTGTCAAGTGCGGTGGTATTATAAATAAACGATTGGGATTCCGAATGAAAAGCCATTTGTTATCTGGTAAACAAGCGGTTACACAGATGAAATCAATCCGCTTGAATTTAGTTGGCGACGAGACTGACGGTTATTATTTTAAAGACATTGTTACTATTTATGAAATATGGATCTCAAATCATCAATCAATCATAAGATTAACTCAATAATATTATTGATATTCATGTGTAGGCAGTGTAGGTGAATTTTCTTCCTATTTATAAATGGAATGCTTGTAGGTCGAGGTTAATGTAATGCTCTCATATAAATACTATCCAATATTTACCTACACACGTTTTAAATTTTACTTCCATAATCTCAAACTTATTTGCATTTATCCGTTAAGGATCTCCGCAATGACTTTACCTTATTAACATCTCGTTTTGAATGACCAAGTTAAGTGTGGCTAAAAATGAAACAATAATGTTTAATTTGAAAACACGAAACGAAAACATCATCACATCATCGTCCAATATAAATAAATTATTATACTAATTCAAAGGTAACTGACCTTTAAAAAGATGCCTTTGTATGTTAAATATTTTTAAAAACCTGTATTGTAATGTACACCATTTCTTATCTTATATTTGTACTTTATATTGGGTAACTACGGGTAAATATAATTAGTTAGTAGGTACTTTCATTATATAAGTGTAAAAAATTCTTTAAAAGTAAGTAAAAGCTTCAACATAGGAATACTATTAAATTTCACTTTCATATATAACGTTTGTGCAGCATCATCATTTCAGCCTGTAGACGTCCACTGCCGGACAAAGGCCTCCCCCAAAGATCTCCACGACGATCGGTCCTGCTTGGCCCGCATCCAGAGGCAAACCAAGACCTTCACCAGATCGTCGGTATTTTATGCTGTAATGAATAAAAAAATGCAACAAAACTATTTTTTATACACGATTTTCAAGCATTTTTTATATAATTATATGGCGATGTCCATGGGATTTATCTAACATATTCCTTATTTTGATCGCTACAAAAACAATTCCATTCCCTGTTTAATATCAATTAGGCCTGATGGCTGGAGTTCCGGAGAGAGATGCGAAGTCAATTTCAAATCCATTTTTATTTTATTTTTATTGAGCGACAAATTGTTTCGCCAATAAAAGCTGTTATTTGTTATTTTAAGAGAGACAGATGTCATGTCTTACTGCTAAAAGCTGCGATAAAAGCAGTCCAATAAAAGCTGTTATTTGATTAAAGTCTGTTGATATACAGCTAGTACGGCTTGTTAGCTAAAAATTATAAGGATATCGGTCCCATCTGGCAGAAAGTACGAAACTTGGCATGAATGTAGCTGTCATATATGTGCTTCAATATCGATATGGAAACACTTCGATAAATTATTGTTTCCCCCCTTTCCCCCTCCTTTTATCTCCCTTATTCTGGTTTTTTGAATTTTATACTAAAACGGTACGTCTGAGGAGTTTACTTTTCAGAGACCAAATCATCGTCGATAAATTGCCTACAAAACGATACTACATTTTATAGTGCTAAGATTAATATATTTCTATATACAGCCATCAACGTATTATGAAATTTTAAAAACAGGCACACTTTTTTCTTCCTTACTTCATTTATAGGAAAACGACAAGAGTGGTGATAAAATGGACTGAAAAAGTCAACTACCTTATACATTAAGCTAAAAAATGACATTTATTTCATAGTCGTAAAGGCATTACTTCTAGAGTTACAGCTCACCGCGTCTGACTCAAGTACTCTTTTTTTACCTTTTTAGAATACCATCTTTCTGTTAACTTTGTTTCGCGTAGATTAGATTCAGATTTTCCAATTAGAAATAAAACAGTCCATGTATTAATCCAGGCCACAGTCTATTTACATGTAAAACTAGCTGTCTGCCCGCGGCTACGCTTGCGTTGTGTTTCGACATTTCCGTAGTAATTTTTAACTATCCCACTTTTTTCCGTGATTTTAAAGTATCCAACATGTTGACCAAGTATATAAGGTACCACCATGCAAAATTTCATTTCAATAGGTCTAACAGTTTCGGAGATAAGCCCGTAGAATGTACTGCGCCGTATGAGTTACTAAAGTTTTTTAACTATCCCACGGGAACTTTTTAATTTTCTGGGATTAAAAGTATCTAAGCTGTTGACCGGGATATAAGGTACCACTATACAAAATTTCATTCAAATCAGTCTAATAGTTTCGGAGATTAGCCCGTACAAACAGACAAACAGAGAAACAAAAATATTTTAAAAAAATCTGGGTATGTACTATATCGCTTCTTACATCCCCTTGAATAGGTTTATAGCATTTTTTTTCTATGTACAGATTTTATAGATTTTTTTTTGTTTCTCTTTGTACGGGCTAATCTCCGAAACTATTTGACCGATTTGAATGAAATTTTGTATAGTGGTACCTTATATCCCCGGTCAACATCTTAGATGCTTTTAATCCCAGAAAATTAAAACGTTCCCGTGGGACAGTTAAAAAACTTTAGTAACTCATACGGCGCAGTACTTATCTCCGAAACTGTTAGACCGATTGAAATGAAATTTTGCATGGTGGTACCTTATATACTCGGTCAACATGTTGGATACTTTAAAATCACGGAAAAAAGTGGGATACTTAAAAATTAATACGGAAATGTCGAAACACATCGCAAGCGTAGCCGCGGGCAGACAGCTAGTTTTACATGTAAATAGACTGTGGCCTGGATTAATACATGGACTGTTTTATTTCTAATTGGAAAATCTGAATCTAATCTACGCGAAACAAAGTTAACAGAAAGATGGTATTCTAAAAAGGTAAAAAAAGAGTACTTGAGTCAGACGCGGTGAGCTGTAACTCTAGAAGTAATGCCTTTACGACTATGAAATAAATGTCATTTTTTAGCTTAATGTATAAGGTAGTTGACTTCTTTAGTCTATTTTATCACCACTCTTGTCGTTTTCCTATAAATGAAGTAAGGAAGAAAAAAGTGTGCCTGTTTTTAAAATTTCATAATACGTTGATGGCTGTATATAGAAATATATTAATCTTAGCACTATAAAATGTAGTATCGTTTTGTAGGTAATTTATCGACAACTATTTGGTTATTGAAAAGTAAACTCATCAGTCCTACCGTTTTTGTAGAAAATGAAAAAAACCAAAATGAGGGAGGTAAAATGAGGGAAAAAGGGGGGGGGGAATCATTTCTCAGCGTGTTTCCATATCGACATTGAAGCACATATATAAAAGCTACATGTATGCTAAGTTTCATGCTTTCTGCCAGATGGGACCGTAATTCAGGTTAACAAGCCGTACTAAGCTACATTTTTTATTGTATTTTTTTATAAGTGTTATATAAGGTTTCTGTTTGACAAGGATAGACGATCTAAATATATTAATAGGTTTAACAATAACGTAACTTTGACTTAGCTAAGTAGGATAAAATTTTGAAAAAAAAAACTTTGAAATTTTCCTAACTGTCTCATCACTACATAGTATAAAATAAAGTCGCTTTCTCCGTCCCTATGTCCCTATGTCCCTATGTCCCTATGTCCCTTTGTACGCTTAAATCTTTAAAACTACGCAACGGATTTTGATGCGGTTTTTTTTAATAGATAGAGTGATTCAAGAGGAAGGTTTATATGTATAAAACATGCATAATATACTGAAGGATAACCCACAATAACCATTTTCCCGTGCGGAGCCGGGGCGGGTCGCTAGTAATATATAACGATAACGTTCGGTGCCGGAATGTAATTTATGTATAAAATCGTCTCTATTAATTTCTTAATAACTATAATATTCATAGCACAGTGAACACATCCTAATATGCCCAAAGGGCGACATTATCACCAAATTAAATTGGTTTCTACACTGACATTTCGTATTTTAATCGAATTTATTAACGAAAATGATATAAAACCAGTTTCGGGTATGTTTCTGAATACATCACCATTTTTGATGAAGTAGGCGCATTTGTTTGTCAGCCAGTCTAAGTTATGCAAGTTGATCTGCATATTAGGTAACAACAATAATATTAAATCAATAAGCACCTTATACAAGGTGTAAAAGTTTACAAAGTATGTCACACTTGAATAAAATACTATCTAACAAAAACTAACACGAGAAATAATTTTACTCTTATTCTGTTGAAGAAAATTGCAAAATTGTGGGGTTTTCACAGCAATTTGACAGTTAAGTGTGAGTGAGGTGATTTCTTGACACAGTACTTCACAGTAGTGCTTCATGCTATTAAATGCTAATGTATGTATTGATTTATATGCATGTTTTGTTTTACAAAACTTTAAAAGAGATTCATACTACTCATATAATAATAAAAGATCGTCGTTTAAAAAAATGTAAACAACATTTTTATTATTAAAAAACATATAGTGGCTCTAAGAATATAAATTCACGTTGTTGAAAAGTGAAACAATAAAAGTGCAGTAACATGCTTCAATCGAGATATAGAAGCTCACGTACGTAATTTGTGTTTTTAAAAACAAAAAAAAAGTCTCTAACGCCCTGTATATATTGAAAATAATCTAACTACCGAATGAACAAAACTCATACATTCTCTCGTTTGAAATAATTGGAATAAATGAAAGCATTGACCCGATTTCCGAACACACTTCGCCGTTCCGTTTTTCTCGTTTATTTGGTCAAATCAGTTGATTTGTTCTTTACTTATCGTATTATTTTTATTGAATTCTGAAATTTCTTTTCTTTTTATTTTAACACAAGCTTTTGAAAATTTTCTTTTTATTCTCTCAACGTAATTGCGGGTTTAATAAATAATTGAACGTCTTAGTGCTGGAGCTACTGAAAAAGAATTGGTTATAAACTCACATCACAAACGTGTAACTTGAACGTCACCCCATTACATTCTAGTAGCCGGGACCAACAGATTTACGTGCCTTCCGAAGTACGGAATCATCTTTCTTTTCGGACAATCAGGTGATTAGAAGTTCGTACACGACGACATAGTTTAGTACCTGCAGTGACTGACCAATCGCGTCTTTGAAAAAGTGTGGGACGTTTGTAATCAGCTCTAATACAGTAGCTCCTTGTAAAAGCGCTTAGGACGCTTACAAGCGAACGACAGTATATTATTTCAATATTTTTTTATTAATATGGCGCAGCCGGTAGGATTCGTCCGTGTGCTTTTCTATTTCCCTTGTGGCGAGTCGGTAGAAAATAACATGTTGTATTAGAACTTTTGTATAGAGCTATAGTCAAGTCAAATAAAATCATTTCTTTGCTATGGAATAAAAAGAAAATAAACATGTCAATGGGCTAAATTATGCCTCGGCCGCTAAAATCTCAAAATTTAGATTGTTGGTCTCTTTCATTCATATGGGAATCGAAAAGAATGAATGAATTTAATTTTGAATCACCTGTCCCTTTTCGTTCTTAAGAACGTGAAAGAGACATAACAACTTAAAGGACAGGAAAAATATCGTATGGGGCCCGGTCTTTTATTCACAGAAAAATCTAACCACTATATAGAAAAAAATATAGATTCTAGACATAAAACTGAGTCCACATGTCCAGTTGTGAAATTTAAGTGCCTCCCATTTAGGAGATATTAATTTTTTTCAATGTAAAAAAGTTGTACACTCAGCAAGTCTATAAAACGCACCTGCCACTACCTATCTCTTTCTAACACCTAGCTAAGGCTACTCTTGTCTTCTCTTTCTTACAAGGTTATTAAAATAGTTAACTAAACCGCGAAAACGATTTTCAGTGACATTATGCGAGACATTTACAGCACATGCTATGCTCATTATTGAAGTTTTGAATACAGAATAAATCGTTTTCGCGGTTTAGTAACTATTTTGTAAGAAAGAGAAGACAAGAGTAGCGAAGACAAGAGTAGAGTAGTAGAAAGAGATAGGTAGTGGCAGGTGCATTTTATAGACTTGCTGAGTGGACAACTTTTTCACATTGAAAAAAATTAATATCTCCTAAATGGGGGGCACTTAAATTCCACAACTGGACATGTGGACTCAGTTTTATGTCTAGAATCTATATATTTTTTCTATATAGTGGTTAGATTTTTTTGTGAATAATAGCCCAAAAAAATCCATGTCCTTTAGATATTTTAGCGGCCACGCATAATTGAGCTTATTATAATAATTTTAAAAGGTAGGTGGACGGTAAATCATTGCTTATAGCGTTAGTATACCTAGGTATATATTCCGTGTTATAGCTAATAAAAGACTAACCTTAGGCAAGGCGGCGAGGCACTGCTGCTTGACGTCCCAAACCAGCTGGTCCCTCGGGAACTGGAGGCTCTTCTGCACGTTCAGCTCCGGAACGTGGACTCTCACCAGCAGCCAGCCCTCGGCACTCTCGCCCGACTCCGACCCTGCCTCCATTACGCTACGCCATCTAACGGACAAATACGGAACGATTAGAATGTAAGAAGCGCTACGCCATCTGCCGGACAAACTGACAACGATTATTGAATCTTAGAATTGCAAAAAAAAAAATGAATTTTTGTTTGTTTCAAGCTTATGTATACCAACATTATTATCAAAGAAGATTAAAAATGTGTTACAAAATATACTTATAATTATTCATTCGAATATGATTTAATAAGTATTTGCACAAAAAAACATAAATCACAATTACCTATGTTTCACAGTTTCCCGAATTACATAACGCAAAACATACGAATACTTGATAAGAACCTAAAATTATTAAGAAGTTAAATATTAATTTGATTATAAAAGACTTGAAGATATAAAAGAGATTTCGTATCCGAAATTCGGTTACTTACGTTTAATAAAAATAAAAGGTATTTGTATTCGGCTATTTACACTTCATGTCTTGTGTTATCTTTCTAATGTATGTTTGTTATGTGTTTCATATCTTTCTTCTGCGTCAGCGCGCATTCGGTAATCCGGTTGAAGTTCTATGAAGTTCCAATTACGAATTCAACGGTGGCGCCAATTTATCGTGCCTTCGGGGAAAAATGGCGGCGATTTGCGTGGTATGCGCGCAGTTTTACCTTAACAGGTAGTCGCTTCGATACCTGTCCGGTGACAAGCTTCAGAAAACTTGATCATACTTATAATATTATGTATGGAATAAGTTAATCAGCACTAGGTTTTTTAGCGATACACCCCGGACACGTCTTACAACCCCGTTTTAAATACCGGCGCCGCCATTTTGAAAAATGACTGCAAGACAGGGTTAGCACTAGATTGATTTTGTTTGAGGCTATACCTATATTTTTTGAATTGACCTATGCTTGAGTCGAAAAAGTACGACGGATCAAGATTCACCGAGCTTCCGGAGCGGAAGACTAAAAAAAATTCATATACCAACGCGTCCAGGGGCGGCTCCAGGGAGCCTCGGACCACGGCCTAGCGCGTTGATATTGATATTGTTTGAGGCTAATGTGTACTAGATTGATGTATCTAAAATGTGTGTGAAGGAAAGAGAAACCATGCTGCCCGGTCAATATGTATAAGCATGATGGATAATTTTGACCTTATTGCTTTTTAAAACAAACTTAGTTATAGAAAGAAAGAAATAATTTAGTTTTATTTGTTTTGTTGATGCACGAAGCTGGACTGAAAGAATGTCACGTAGAGGTTTTAGAGATGATTGGGGAAAAAAGAAGCCTGCTGGCAACAATAAAAAACAGTAGAGGAAACATGGTGGGACACCTGATACGACACGACAACTAAAAAAAACCATTATGAAAGTTAATCGAAGGAAGGAGAGAAAGGGAAAGACCGAGAAGAAATTACTTTGAACAAGTGAAGGAAAAGAGTAAATGTGGTGCAGTATCAGGATGTCTAAGGGGGCGCGGGCGGAGAACAGAGAGGGGTGGCGGTTACTCCACCGACAAGAGCGCAGCTCTTACATTGGAGAAGAAGATGCAGGGAAAGGTGGCCATTTTACACATAATATAATACACATAGTACCTTTTAATTCTGTAAATATTAGAAGCAATCGTGAGATATATGTACGTACATATATACACAGACTGCTAAATTCATTTATCCTTCCTTTTTGGCTTGGTCGTAGTACAGAATACCAAATAGTACCTGTCGTAATAAGGTTATAATTTGAATTTTATAATCACGATATCTGACCTTTTGGTTTAATGTAGTAATGCTCATTAAAAAAACAGTAAAACACCTTTAATGTTCAGACCACATATCTTCAATTTAATATGATCTGTGGTTAAGACCATTGAACTTTTAGTGAACGCATGATCAGACACCCCATTATTTTAACATTTTCTAGATAATTAACTGGGCTAATTGCCAGAAGATATGCCTATCTGTGGTGATGAAACGTTTTCCACTGAGTAAATCTTAATACGTTTCAAATGAGGTATAAATGACGGTATTCGGTGCCATATCTGTACAGATAACGGTGTAATTAGTGTTTGATAAGTATCCGAGTAGAACGGTAATGAGTCAAGGATCTCAAAAATGTTACTAATTAGATCTTGGGTTAAGTAAGCCTAGTATGAGGCCCTGTGAGAAGCTGTTATCTCACATTTATGTGATAAGAAGCTGGGAGAAACCCGCCATATTGAAATATCCTCCAATAGGCTATGTGTCTGTCACGAGTGAAAACTCATGCTAGACAATATTTTCCTTCAACAAGAGCGTCGAATAAACGAATTCCTAATCCCTTCAAGCTCTTATGTAGGACATTTTGTGAGTATTTTTGTACTCGTTTTGAAATCAAAGCGGCACCTTCGAAAGCAACAATCCTAGCCAGCCCTAGCTTAGGTGGATAGATGATAGATTAAAAGCTGAATTATGTAGGTAATTAAATTAGTTTTAAAGTGGAAAATAAATTTAAAAAGTAACACTAAAACAGCGGTGATCTCAAAATATACATTACAGTACATACTTATACATTTAAACAGGTAGATGCGTTCGGTGCAAGTTCTCTAGCACCACTTGTAAATATTTGTGCAGCCGCAGCGCAAGCGAAGTGCAATACTCAGGTGTTGTAATGTTGGGTGCGATGCATACTGTACGATCTGATAAGATAGGTTTATGGCCTTCCTTTAGGGTAGATAGAGCTTTCCTCTTGGGGTAGAGCCTTCCTTGAGGCTGCTGAAGCTGGATACATCAATTTTGATACACAAGTGTTGGTTAATCCCATGGTCTAAAAAAACCAGGTCTAACACTCCGACCACGTGACTTGACACAAGCCTACGTCACACGCATTCGACAAGGATGAACAGCATGATGAAGTAGGTTTGTGTCAAGTTTGACAGTCCGATAGAAGACCTTGTTTTCTTAGACCATGGTTAATCCTACTAATATTATAAACGCGAAAGTTTGTAAGTATGGATGTATGTTTGTTACTCTTTCACGTAAAAACAACTGAATGGATTTTAATGAAACTTTACAATATTAAAGCTTAATCATCAGAATAACACAGGCTACTTTTTACCGCGAGAAAATACCTCATACCCACGGGAGTTTATATATATTATATTTTTACTAGTTTTCCGCCCCGCGGCTCCGCCCGCGTTAAGAACAGGTTTTCCCAAGAGTTAGAGTTTCTTTAATGTTAAAAAAAGTGACCAAATCACATTTGGTCATATAACATCTGACCTAATCGTCTGACACGATCGTACAGTGTGAAGTGGGGCTATCGTAAGTGCACCAACCTGCTTTCTTGAGATAAGATATACTAATCTCACAGCAACGCGCGGCGAGGTAAACAATGCGTTAGATACCTATAGTTGTGCAAGTTTAAACACGGAACCCTGAAGAAGAAAGTACGTAATGTATACCTACTACATTTTTTCAAAATCCGACCAATTGGCTCGATTCCGGCGTGGCCGCTAATTTTTATATTTAAGTTGTTGGTCTCTTTCATTCTTATGGGAATCGAAAGGGATGGAAGATAAATGAATTTAATTTTGAATGAATTATATTTAAAATAAGCAGCGTAGCTGTTCAAATTCAGCTTAATTTTAGGGTTTTTTTTTGCATGCCTGCTAAACTACCGCAAACTACGCGTAAAATCGATGTTTAACGTTTCTAAGTTTAAGTCGACAATCACCGGTCCCTTTTCGTTCTTAAGAACGTGAAAGGGCCATAATATGGTTTTTATTAAATTTAAGTTAGAGCGTAAAATCGGACCCCAATACATGGCCTTCGAAACAACGGTAGCAATAATGGGATTAGAAACGTCAAAACTGCTTAGTGTTACAAAGTTTTTTGCTGCCGTGCCATGTTTTGGATGAATGGAATTTGGTGTGTTGTAAGAGAAAATAAATATATTATGTAATCTTTATCGGTTTTGTAAACTATTATTATTATAATATAATTATCGAGCTTACTAGGTACATAAAAGTGTGATAACGTTTGCTGGATAGGCCAAACGGCTTTAGGTGTTTTATAGACATCTATCACATAGGTAATGAATGATGAATTGTATCCATTGAAATAACACTGCCTTAAGAAGTCTTATTTCCACAGGAAAAGTAGAAAAATTACAAGTTTTAAATAGGATTAAATAATAAAAATTACAAACAACCTTCCTTCCGAGGTAGAAAACACGTGCAGAAGATGAAAATGTCCAATAATCTTGTTCCATGAAACAGAAAACAAACAAAATTCCAGTTATAGGAACAAAACGTGGGATTACAAAGGCGAAGGATGTACTTTTGCTTTTGGTAACAATTTCTCGAACGAAACTCGAGCTCGTTTCAGTAGGTGTCAAGCACAGAAACAGATGGTTTATTTGTTTAGCTGTAGGACTTATTTGATTGTGTTATATTATACTTTTTGTGTTAAATAGGATAAAATAAGAAATACGTGGTACCTCTCACACACGGCCATCTGACCCCAAATTAGGCAGAGCCTGTACCCTATGGGTGGCAGACACTACAATCGCAAAAGTACGAATTGAGCTTCACAGGAAGGACTTGCAGGGGAGCAGATGGCTCTACCCCAAAGTAGTCGGGTAAAAATAATTAGGGCATACCCAATTACTACTCTGACTACTTAAGGCGTAGTTTAAAGACAAATGCAATGACGTCACAACTCTATTACAGTAAGGCTATAATTATTGCATCCACGACAGGGTTACGTAATGGAAAACCACACTAGTTAAAAAAGGGCTTTTACAGACCTGTTATATCACCAATTATCGATAGCTAATATGCAAACAATGACCCTGATTCAGACAGACATTTTTTAAATCTAAATACTTTTTTTCCTAGTAAATGTAGAAAAGAGATGAACAGCGTTTAAAAAGAAAGTTGAAAAATTTTGCCCCTTTTTCACGTCATAAATACCTAAATGTTTTTTTTATATATTCAGACGTAGGTAGCTATCTTATTTAAAGTCATTTATAGAAAAATTAAAAAATTGCTTAACTGACGATTTGGTTATACCTAAGATGCGGTATTTGATAACTATAAAGCAAACTATCTATTATAAAATGTTAAATTATATTTACAGGCATTTAGTCTCTGCTTCTCAGTAAGTCATCAAAGGGGTAGGTACCCTAAGAAGTAAATTATTGTATTTTATTTCATAGGCATATAATGTGTATATGATGGGAATTGCATGCAATCATTTTCTTCTAAGACAAATAAACCAGATCGTAAAGCTACTTAAAATAAGCGATACTCAACATTATAGCAGGTCAATGTGTCCAAAGGACTAATACTTAAGCGCTGCATAGCAACTTCTTCCAGAAACCTTTAACTTTGGAGCACAAGACGTGCGTCTTCCAGAATTGGTGTAATCGCTTCGGTAGGTATTAATTCTTTGCGCAATTCTCTTAGAAATACACGTATCATTGGCATCAAATGAAGAAAACAAAGATTCACTAAAATAAACATTATTACAAGTACAAAGAGTGCAAAGTTTTTTGTGTGGGATTGTACGCATGTTCAATTTGAAGGTAGATTCTAATGGATTTATTATGAAAATTCTTTATTTGGAGAAATGATTTAGATGTCTGTTGATTACGGCGTAGAGACCACTATGTTGAAGTTACGTTATATAAGTCTTACTTATTGTAACGTAATGTACCTTTATATGGTTTTGCAGTCTCCGGCGAGTTAGTTTTGAATGCTTAAAGCAGTATTGCTATTTATCACAGATTAGCTCAGTGAGCGTCGCAAGGGCCGTTGACTTCGATTCGGATTATTTCGGATCCTTCACGATGTTATTCCGTAAAACTCGCTAGGCTTAGGTTCCAGGCTCCCTTGAGCCGCCCCTAAACGCGTTAGTACATGACTACTTTGGGGTAGAGCCATCCTCCCCCGCAAGTCCGGTGAAACTTGATTCGTCGTAATTTTTCGACTCAAGCATAGATAGGTCAAGTAAATAAGACTTCCATTCGGATGTTCGCAGGTTCAAGCGGCGCGTACCTATCAATATGCTTTTGAATTCATGTGCACGTTTATTTGACGCTCTTACGGTGAAGGATAAAATCGTGAGGTGTGTGAAGTTGACCAACCCGCACTGGGCCAGCGTGGTCGACACTCACGTTAGTGTATACTGTATGTGTGTAGTGTAGCCCCTCGGTAGGGACATAATGTAACCTGTGGAGAAGTTTATTTATTTATTTATTTTAAACTTTGTGCCCGTAAATTGTTAGTTAAAGTAATAAACTGTAATAAATGTTTATTGTATAAGTTATTTATCTTTTTGGTAAACGATGATGAATCAACAAAATATACTACGCGCAAAAAACGACTGCATCAAATTGGATTATTTTTGTTTTATTTGTTATTGTCAGGACTAGGGTAGTATAAACTTTTTAACGCGGAAAAGTAGCTCATTTCCACAGGAAAATATAATGTATGTAAAATGCTAACTCATTACTTTAATTTACGTTTTAACAAAAGTAAGTAAGCACTTAACACGATTTTATAAGAAGGTCGATCACAAATTGTAGCACTTAACATAAAAAGTGGCTTTATATCTTTCTATCTCATTCTAATTCAATGCCGCAGTTATTATATCCATTATAACTATTATTTACTACTACTGGCCCAATAACAACTTGCTGAGCCCATTGTGATGATATAAGTGTGGGAATGCAGCCCAACCTTGCTACTATTTGTTCTAAAGAAAACAATAGAGCTTGTATTAAAACATCAGTAATAATTACTAATTTAAATAAAGCAATTTTTTGTAGAGGTATAGTTTATACCGGCAAACAACTTGAATAAGATGTCACGTGGTACAAGCTAGTTACAAGCAAGATAGCTAGTTAGTTATATAATTCACTAGCTTTCCGCACGCGACTCCGCCCACGTTAACAGTTTTTCCCGTAAAAATGTAGGCTATGAGAGGCCAAGGTCTATATTCCATCTCTACAAGTTTCATCGAAATCGGTTCAGAGATTTTGGCGTGAATGCGTAACAAACAGACAGACTTACTTTCGCATTTACAATACCCCTAGTAGTGCCGTCGAAAAATGATTTTTGTAATACCTTACTTCGAATAAGAACCTTTTGAATTTGACCTCAGCAAAAGTGAAACGTGCAAATAAAACACACAAAACAAAAACATTTTGTTTGTGAATTTATTGCGTTCAATAATAAATTTGCTGGTTTCGCTAATGCAAGCCCAGGTACAGTCAAGCAGAAAATTCTTTGAAGCGCATTATTTTCAAGTTAAGTGAAAGAGTAATTAAATGAGTCAATGACTTGGTGCAATGCGGAAGACTGTTTAAAGTTAAATTACATGTAAAACTTGACTAAACTGTATTCTGTAATACACTAGTAATCCAACTTTTAAGTTTTGGATTACATGAACATTACAATTTCAAATTCAGATTTTGTTTGCTATTTTTGGAATTATTTGAATTTTAATCCAATATGATAAAGTGGATATTACGAGAATGACAGGTTTTGGACAGGTTTCAGTTTTTTTTTCTTTTTATTCATTACAAGCAATTACGATACGACTAACCGTAACATTATTTATTCTGTGCCGTAACGAAAGCGGTTTCGTCGAAAGCAAAATTACTTGTCAGTCAATGCTGATTTAATATACTTCTTACCTAACGTTAAAAAATACTTTTTAACATTTCAGTCGGATCTTAAGTTTCGACAAAATAACTCTGAAGTTTCATCTACGCCGCCGAGGCGACAATATGCATCACATCAATGTCGCACGCATGCCACATAATTGATAAACAAAACAGTAAGGCAGGCAGTTTCGTTGAGCTTGTACGGAGACTTGAGGGAAGTGTCCTCGGAAAAAAGTAATCGATTCTAATTAATCCCTTTGTTAGATTATCGAAAAAAATTTAACACGTTTTTTTTTTTTAAATTTGACGAAGATTTACCGAATCAAAATGTATGAGAAGGGTACTATGACGTCACTTGTTTCGTACAATTTGTATGGCGGAGTGTACTGGAAATTTCAAAGTGCTGTATCGTCGGCATTTTTCGTTTGCCAGACGAAAAAAAAAAATACGTGTACATTATTTTTTAGTAATCTAACTGACGGACTAATTAGATTTTTTTAGGACACTTCCTCATTGGTAGTGCGCCTTAATGGCCCGGGTAGCCAAGGAGATGCGGGTTCTAGTCCCTGCCCAAGCTCAATGATTTTCATTTTTCGCATCGATTTATAAATAGACAAGCTTTCCACCGCGCGGCATCGCCCGCATTAACAGTTTTTCCCATGGGAATGAGGCATTTTCCCGCTGTAAAAGGTACCTAACCTATGTGTTAATCCAAGGTGTCAGCTAACTCCATACCAAATTTCATTAAAATCGCTTCAGACGTTTAGACTTTAGACGTGAAGAAGTAACAAACATGTGTGTGTGTTCACACTCACAAACTTTTGCCTTTATAATATTAGTGTGTTAAAAAACACAGTTAGATGCTTTGCCTCGGCGTAAAATAGGTTGCCGAATGCCGGAAATATTTTCCATTTGTAGCATAACACAAGATTTCATACCACAATTACGGCATGTGGCATGCGGCAATGTTGATGTTGTTGCCTCGGCGTAAATGATTTGACTTGACTTGACTTGATTTGACTTTAGAAAAATTATGTTCCACATCTAAATAGTCCGTCTCTCTTTTTCTTTCTTGTAGGAAAAAAAAGGATGGGAGAAATTAATGTTATTTTTAATCTCTTAAATCGTAAAAGTGGGTTTAACTGTCCAGTACAAACACTGAAAGTCTAAGGCCTACCAAATTGGCTTTAAAAATGGGGATTGCAGTTGTTATTTATACAGGTAAAGGCTACTACCCGGTCCAGGATATATGTCGCTTTACAACAACGCCTAAAGACGGTCCATTCTAAGCCAGAAACAAAGTAATATTTTTTAAGCCAAGATATAACATGAAATGCTTTTAAAAAGTCTCTACTAATTTGTTTATTCAAGCAAAAACTTGTCCTAAAGTATCAAACGTGACGGTCCAATCAAGGGTCGATGACTCTAGGCACAAGTATCAAGGTGTTTCCATCGCAATTAATATTAAAAAAAAAACATCGTCTTCAAAGGCGGAAACCTCAAAGCATTTTTTATTCCAATATTCCAACAAAAAGTTTCAAAATCTTAAGTGCCTACCGGGTACAATCAGCGACAAAGATGATTATAAAAAGTTATTGAAAAATACTCGATGGCAAAGCGATTTTTTTTAATTGATCAGTGAGAAATGAAATTATAGTAGAATTTAATCATTATCACGTGGTACCATCATCGCCTAATTATTGAGTATTAGATCAGGTTAAAAGCTTTGGTCAAATCAAAGTTAAACAAACCAAGGCTGGCTAGTAATTTTTATATGTCGAAATAACCTCATATTTTTTTGTAAAATTTGTTTTATATCTATCTACATAGCAAAATAGCCAACATTTTGTACCAGGTTCAAAAACTCATTCAAACAAAAATAAGAAAACTGGAAGAGATATAGTTAGAGGTTAGTTAACTTAAAAAGTATTACATAACAACTAACATTTTGTGTAATACTTGTGATATCTAAATACTTTAGGCCGTTTTTAGCAACTTTTCTATCTGTAACTACAGCGGACTATAATAAATACAGTTTATGGCCCCTATATATCCTATAGCACGCCAACTTCAAAATGACCGTCCGGATTTTAGAAAAAAAATATACTTCGCGAGTAATTAATTTTTAACAGAGGGCGGCGCCACTTAGCCTCGGGTAGCCCCTTAAAATATTATGTTGAAAAACCTAGTTACAGCAGATGGCTAGAAATCATAAAATAAACGTTAGAAAACTAAATTACTTATTTCGATTTCAAAACGATTTCAATTAAAATAAAAAAAGATAATATAAAAACCATTTTACTAAACCAACAAAAGCCCGATTTACTTTTTGAAGTCAAACGATGCGATCAAGCAATACAAACTTGAAGCGATCTAAATGAGAATCTGCTCAATCGATTCTTGATTGTGTTGCTAATAGTGGTATAGCCGTATAGGTACATTAAGCTATATAAAGTTGTTAATTATTTTCAAATACTAGCTGTCTGCCCGCGTCTACGCCCGCGTTGTTTTCCGACTTTTCCGTAGTAACTTTTTACTATCCCACGAGAACTCTTTAATTATCCAGGCCCAATTCTTCAATTTTTTAGGCCCAAGATGTTGACCAGGGATGTAAAGAACCACCATGCAAAATTTCATTCAAATCGGCCCAACAGTTTCGGAGATTAGTCCGTACAAACAGACAGAGAAACAAAAAAAAAAGAAATTTTCTGGATATGTTCTATTTCACTTCTTACATCCTCCTGTCACGGATTTCATCTCTTTTTTCTATGTACAGACATTTTGACCTCTTCATTTTTATATAATAGATTAGTCGTGAAAACCACCTTGAAACCTGTAAAAAATATAAAGAAAGAACGGTCGATATAAAACCATAACCTAGATAATAAAATCATAGCCATCCTAAGCCAAGACTTACATCAAGTTTTTTTTTGTTCTGTAAACATTGAAGTCTACTAAGGCCTGTTCTTAAGGCAATGCAAGCTTGATATTACAACACTTCAGCCAGTGGACCTCATAAGGTCTAATACAAGCTCACAACGAAATAAGCCGAAAATGGTTTTAATTTCAAAGACCAACAACAAAAAAACTGTTTCTGCTGTATCCAAAGCAAACAATAGTCCAGCAAAAAGTCTATTAAATGTGGCCATTCTGCAGATGTTATCGTAGTGATAGAGTGGGCGATCCGAAGACAATGACCATTCTTTGTCTCATGGAAACATTATCACCGTCTTCTGAGAAAGTATTGTCGGCGGCGCAAATGAATTTGATATTGAAGATGACGAGATCACGAAAACGGAACACCTTGTATTTTTATTTGCAGTTTGTTATTGGCCCGACTTCTTTTGCGTGTCTTAAGGTACGAGCATTAAGTTTAGGTAACAGTGCCCGTACCCGCCGGCGGGGACGCGGCCTAAACCAAAATCAAAATGGTTAATCAGAGACGGAGCCCCTCAGGCGTCGTCTCCTTTACGATGTTGTTCGGTATCAAAACGCTAGGCCCAGGTCCGAGGCTCCCTCGAGCTGCCCCTAGACGCGTTGGTACATGACTTTTTTTGGGGTAGAATCTTCCGCTCCCCCGCAAGTCCGGTGAAGCTTGATTGGTCGTACTTTTTCGGCGTGGCTAGGGCCGTTGACTTCCATTCGGAAGTTCTTGATGTATAAGCTATATTATTGTAAAGTTTCATTAAAATTCATTCAGTAGTTTTTGCGTGAAAGAGTAACAAACAATACATCCATCCATACTTACAAACTTTCGCGTTTATAATATTAGTAGGATTTTACCGCGGTATTAGTAAGGACACGTTCATAATTAAGTTGTTTATCTCCTCGCTCGAACGTGTGCTAATTATTTATAATAGCTCCTTACGTGTGTGTGACTGTTAGTCATTAAGCGCCATTTCAACGTGTTCGTTCGTATGTAAATTGTTACGATGTTGTAAATGGCTGGTTTTTAATTACAGAATATAAACGAGTCGATAAATGTAAAAATAAAGAAATTTTGTTTGGTTTACAAAATATTTTATGACATAAGTAATAAACAAAAGTCTGGATATAGGTACTTTAAAAAAAGAAGATTTTCAAAATAGGATTTAAAGTTACTTTCAGATAATTTTTTCTAACTTGAACTTCTTTGACTACCTACCTACGTCATACTTTTTTATTATGGCGTAGTTGTAGTCAATTGGTACTATTATAATAAATAAATAAATAAAAATATGTGGGACACCTCACACACGGCCATCTGACCCCAAACTAGGCAAACCCTGTACTATGGGTATCAGACAGCTGATATACATACATATATATGTATCAACATCCAGACACAAGGCAAACACAAGTGCTCATCACACTACAATAATACTACAAGAAGAGTAAATAAAAGACATCATCATTAATAGGCCGCATGTGTCTCCACCGAGGGGCTCGAGCCCACCCTGTAATAAGGGTGAACTGGCCTTAGTCGAACATACGAATTACTTCGCAGGTGTGTGCTGGTTTCCTCACGATGTTTTCCTTCACCATAAGAACACAGAAGAAATATACCTGAATAAACATACATGCTTAGAGAATAAATATACATAGAGCACGCGCATCGCTCCGCTGCCTTTATGTCAAGCGTAAGCAAATTTTGGCAGATTTTGTATGGGCGGTGAAATCAATAACATTTTTCTTTTTTGATTTGTTCCTCGAGTCATGTTTGCAACTTATCACTGCACATTTCAAAATGTTCTCCTATTAAATTTCTTATTTTTACCGGGAAAAATAATCAGCTCCGATAACCATTTGATACTAAACGAAGGCGCTTAAAATATTCGGACTGTTCATATCCGTGCTTACAGTTCATACTCGATAGGCGTACTCTATCCCTCCCAGAAATTTTTCTATTTATACTCTAAGCATACATGATTATGAATTCGAAAATCGAACGAAAACACATTGGTACGTGCCGAGGCTTGAACCTGCGAACTTCCGAATGGAAGTTAACGGCCCTAGCCACTAGGCCATCGACGCTCTGAAAAGATATAGTAACTTGAAAAAACACTGTAGGTTATCAGTCAGTAGCAGGTATGTTATACACACAATGCTTGTCGCCATGTTAGTAAATAAACAACTCATACTTAGCCGGTGTTCATTCACGTTTTTCTTGTCACGTGTCGTAGTAATGGATACTTCTATAATATTGATTGCTATCATGTTGTACCGTTTATTTAGGTATATACTTGTTACTCGTACTTACTTATATGCACTACTTGTTTTAATCTATTATAATAAACACCTAATAAAAAAATGTTTTCACTCTCTGATAAAATGCAATGCGACGAAGACGCCTTGGAATTAATCAACTTCTGCTTAACAGAAGATCGCATGATGTGTTATTTATTATTATACTTATTATTATTAGTGAACTTGCAAAATAAAAACGTTTTTACGATGATTTCACTTTTCTTTACTTTCATACTATTCATGTTTACAGTTTGCAACAAACTGGTAGCCTGAAAGACATTGATACAAGCAATAAGGGCGGCCAATTGTACAACATTTTTCTGCGTTATTAGATTACATTATATAAATGTGTTTGTGTGCAATAAAGGATATTTTTAACCCCCGAGAAAAAGACTGGGTGTTATAAGTTTAATTAACGTGTGTGTCTGTCTGTCTGTGGCATCGTAGCTTCTAAACCGAAGCGCCGATTTTTGAACAATTTTTTTTTCAAGATATAGCAATCGAGAGTGTTTTTAGCTATGATCCAAGAAAATATCTACAGCCATCAGCTGTTTTTTAGTTGTCGATAGGATCAAGTAACGGTTTTTAGTCGGCGATTTTAAAAAATAATAAATATATTGTGTTTTGCTTAATCATTACTTATTCTATATTATATAAAATACCTATTTAAGTATTTAGACAACAAGTCTACTCCATCCCTCAATAATTTGTTAGTGTGGGGCCTGGTGTTCCGTCACACAGGTTAACCCTACTACGGACGCCAGGGGCGCGTTCAGTGGCTTCGTACGAGTGCACTCGAGCGCGCTCTGGTGCGCGCTCTAACCGTTCCGTGGCTCGGTGAAATTTTACCCTGACAGCTGTCAGAGCGTAGTTTCACCCGTTCCGTGGCTCAGAGCGAAACAACCAAACAACCGTCTAATGAGATGGTTAATTTTTACTCTGACAGCTATTTGACGTTTAAAGCTTGTAATTTATGTCAAAGTCAAAAGACTCAAAAAGCCCGCCATTTTGTTTCGTAGTTACTTTAGAATAATTTTGTTAAATTTGTTTATCACAGACGTCTAATACGTCTGTAATGTATATAAAAGTAGAAAACAATTGAGACAGGAGAAGAATTTTCTCTCGTCAAATATTTGAGGTTATAAAAACAACTCGATCGTTCAGTGGCTCGGTTGCAACTCAAACGGGTTAAATTTTACCCAAACAACTACGCTCGAAGCCACAGAACGCACTCCAGGCTCTCACATTCTTAACTTAATTATGTACCCTAACATTATATTAGTTTTAACTAGGTTTAAGTTTGTGAGAGCAAATAAAGAATATTATTATATTATTATATATTCATTCTTATACTCTGGCTGTTTTCTCAAACATCTCAGTTTGAAAGAAAACCCACAGGTCGTATCGTATATATTGACCAGAATCACCACGTGTCCGTCAGTTCGAATCGAGTCCATTTCACTCACGTGATAACGCCCGCGGTATTGTGGGGCACACACTTTCTATACGAGGCGTTTGATGCCTTGTACTTGAATTGATACTGTTGAAAAGCTCATGAATCTGTTGTACTTGTTTATACTGGGGCGCGTTATTGGAATAGACGAGATGAGGTATCGTATTCCAATAAAAATATACAGCTAGTAAGCTGTCCGCCCGCGGCTACGCATGCGTTGTTTTTCGACTTTTTGCACAGTTTCCCGTAGGAATAAGATATTTTCTTGCAGTAAAAAATATCTAAGATGTTGACTGGGGATATAAGGTACTAACATGCAAAATTTCATTTAAATTGGTCCAGTAGTTTCGGAGATTAGCCCATACAAACAGACAAGACGACAAACAGAGAAAAAAAAAATTTGAAAAAATTCTGGATATTTATTTATTTATTTTTATATCACTTCTTACGTCCCCCTGACTCTGTTTTAAGTATTTTTTTTCTATGTACCTACAGATTTTCGACTTCTACAGTTTTATTATACTTAATATAGACATTTTACAGGTGAAATAAGTATTTCTATCTATGTATACATATTACTTCTGTCCATAATGGTCAGGGGTTAGGTATTTTAGGATACTATCCGTCACCGTTAGAGCACAATAAAAAAGGCGACAAGATGTAACAGCGTCTAATAAATATTTTCAAAATATATTGATAAACGGTGGGGCTCGAACCAACCTATCCCGTATGAGAAACAATGTTCCTATCCTAGCATCCACACCGCCCACGCTTTTGTAGACAACTTCGTTAAAGTGTCCGTGCCACAGTATCATTAATAATTCCGGTAGTACAAGTGGCTGTAAAACTAGTAGGCCCCAAGGCCCCGGGCTCTAAACAAGGGGTGGGAAGTGTCGGCAATCGATACTCGATGTTGTGGCGGGATGTCCGAATGTTGCGATATATGCCACAAATTGGTACTACTATACAGGGGTAGATAGGGGTAATTTGTCACCATTTCATTAGTACTACCTACTAGTTATTTGATTATACCTTGTATAAATGTTAATTGATTGAAGGTTCTTTTAGGAATGATTATACAAATACAATACAATATTCTATTAATGATTATAAAATATCTTTTATTAATTAAACAGACTTCTCCACAGTCCAAGCACGTCCAAGTTTCATTAGAATATTATGAAAAAATAATCACCCGAAAATAAACTAGAAACGCAAAGATGTCGAAGAATAATGGCTGAAGATGAATAATGGCTATTTTATAATATTTTATTTATCTACAAATGAACTTTTAACTTTAAAGATTTACTTTTCTTTTTTGCCCTAGGGCTGGCCCTTATTTTTAAACATTAGTAATAAATGAGATAAAAAGACCATGTCACTATCACTGTCACGTAAGACAAAAATGACCACTTTTACTTAACGACCGAGATATTTTAACTAATCACCTTAAAGCTGAAAGTAACATTACTGTTAAAATAACTTTCCTGCTAACTGCTCGCCATTACTTTTACTATTTAACCTTTACGCATTTGTCACCGCAACACACGCAAAACCACCAAATATTTAGGACAAACGTGTATGTTACCTTATCCCCTCCACAGACGATACAATTGCAAAGAAAGGTATCGGAAGTAGACTGACTAACTGCTTACACTGAGGAAAAAGTTTAGTTGCATCGTTAAAAACTAAAGAAATGAAATGAAAAAATTCTATTTGTTTATTATATTGGAGATTTTACGTAACAAGTTAAGTCATATAATAGTTACATTTAGTGGCGAGTTTAGCGAAGCAAAATGTGCGGTCTTTTGTGGAGAAGAGTTCGCTGAAGAAACGCCAAATTAAATTGAATTGATCTAATTCCATTTTAGTTACACTTAATAAGCAAATCATTTTTAAGCTTTACAGTTTAGGACAAACAAAGTCAGCAAAAAGTTTACAGTCTAGCTAAATTTCAAACTGTCAAGAAAGTCCATCATCAGCTAAGCTCAGTACCTATAAATAAAACAAAAAGTAAACTTGGTCGTTTAGCGAACACAATCGTTCCATGAATCAATTATGAAAGTTTTTGAATCTGTCAAAAGTTAGCGAGGCAATTTTGCTGGTAGAAAACCTGTCAAAATGTATTAGAGATAAACCTTCCCAGTTTGAGCCCGAGCCTCACTAAATCAAAGGAACAAGCCTTTAGTACCTAAAGCATGCTAGTCTTATTTCAAGTCAACTTCACACACAACCTTTGCACAAAAAGTGTAACCAACAAAAATCTACTTATTGAGTATAGAATTATTTTTGACGTTTCCTTTACCGAAAGCGCTGGCCAGTTACAAAATACGAAAGTAGAATTTAGTGGCCAGTTTCAATTACAAGGTCCGGCTTGAATAGCGCGTTCCACAAGGCGTTAATTCGCCGACCATCGCGCCCTTCTCACCGGAACACAATCACAAACACAATCATGCGGGCAATGCGGGACCGCGCGCGGTGTATTAGTAAAGTGGGTGACCCTACTGTAGGGTTACCAGATGCTTGCTTATCGAGTGGGTTTTGAAGTTAACCTACCTCAAAATCACAAACCCTGTTGTCGGAATTGTTGAGCAGCCTTAGGCTTCCAACATGGTTCGTATAACGACTACGTCCGTAGATAGTAGCCGGGACCAACGGCTTTACGTGCCTTTCGAAGCACGGAATCATTTTTCTTTTCGGACAATCAGGTGATTCAGCCTGCAATGTCCTAAACAAACTGAGGAAAGTCTCACAAAGTGACAAAGACGACAAAGTGATATTTGTTTGACTGATCCCCACCGGGATTCGAACCCGAAACCTCCGAAACGTCAGACGTGATTTTGACCACTCGACCACGGAGGTTGTCCACGGAGGTTTATCAGATCAAAATTCAGGAGTAAATTCACGATATGAGAATAATGATTCGGATTTTTCAACTATGTAGATATATGTAAATAATAATACATAGTTTAAAAAACTAAAAAACACGCTTTCTGTCCGCCACCTTGGACGTCCGCCATATTGGATTTAAGTCACGTGACTTTTTTTTTCGTATTCCTGACAGCAAACCCTTTCATTTGATACCCATATCATGGGGGTGGATTTCAAACAGCCAGTTCGCCATCTTAGGGAGGTCGCCATATTGGATTTGTAATGAAGTTTCATATCTAGTCATGCATTGTCATCAAAACTTAGAGCGTGTGCAAAATTTCATCCTAATCGAAGACCGGGAAGTGGGTCAAATTAAGATTCCAAGATTTTTTTAGATACATTAATGGGGAGGCCGCCATATTAAATTTGTAATGACGTTTCTTAGCTAGTCATGAATTGTCATCAAAACTCAGAGCGTGTGCAAAATTTCATCCGAATCGAAGACCAGGAAGTGGGTCGAATTAAGATTCCAAGATTTTTTTAGATACATTAATGGGGAGGCCGCCATATTGGATTTGTAATGACGTTTCTTAGCTAGTCATGTATTGTCATCAGAACTCAGAGCGTGTGCAAAATTTCATCCTAATCGAATACCGGGAAGTGGGTCAAATTAGGATTCCAAGATTTTCTTACATACATAGTTACTTACAAGTGAAGCTAATATAAAGCGTGTAAAATACTGTCGATTTGGATGTCTAGTATAGAAAGGTAAAATAAAACTGTTGATACTTAATAATAATCATTAATCAATGTAATATTTTCTATAAAACCGTTAATTTTTTTTTATTACCTTAGAAGTCATAATTTTGTCTTGCTTGTATCTTTCAACCACTACCGCATGCCAGACAAAAAAATATACATACCTACCAGACAAGTCGGAAAAATCAAATCGTGTGGCAACCCTACTCCTACCCGTCTGACTTCACATACACGCGATTCTTTGTAAAGTTGCTTTGGCTGTCTTTTCAAAGAACACTTAGATAGCGTTATCAAAGTATGTGTACCTACCTAGGTATGTGTGTCGTGTGATTCTAGGGCATCGTTCTAGGGTTAGATTTGAACCAACCGAAACTCTTTTTGGTGGGTGTCGTACGGGGCATTTATAACCCAGGGGAAAAGCAGGATCGTTCACCTGTTCAACACAAAACTACGATCTCCAACCCACCTGCATTTGATTTTGGCAATACGTACGGGAGATTAGTTCTTTTCGTTCTTCATTGTTCATCTTCACCACACGAATGTTTGCCCTGGGAGGAATTCGAACCCAGACCCTGTGCTTCGAAGGCAGACGACCATCAAAGCTATTATCCAATGTTTTTCTTCACCATAAGAGATTTCTAATTATTTTAAACTAGCTTACCACCGCGGCTCCGCCCGCGTTAACAGTTTTTCCCGTGGGATTGAGGCATTTTCCTGCGGTAAAAGGTAGCCTATGTTACTCAGGGTGAATGTAGCTTTCTAATGGTCAAAGAATATTTGAAATCAGTTCAGTAGTTTTTGAGTTTATTCATTACAAACATACACACACACAAAAATACAAATCTTTCCTCTTTATAATATTATACAGGGCGTCCCACGGCTATGCCACATGGAGGGAAAGTACCTTAAATATTGTAGGTAGAACATTTTACTGAAAGAAGACATTATTTTATTTCTAAAAACTATTAAAACTGCATTCATACATTTTTTAATAATTACGTGGTTGAACCGGGAATCGAACCCGCTACATGAGGAAAAAAAAACACCCTGTTGTTTTATCATACCAATCGAAAGGCTCCTTCATAAGGATTATTTTTTGCTAAATAACATAGTGTCAGAAATAAAAGAAAGATCATGAATTTTAACATTTGATGTGGTCGCCGAGATTTTTTTTATGCATGGGGTTACTAGCGACCCGCCCCGGCTCCGCACGGGAAAATGGTTAATGTGGGTTATTCTTTAGTATATTATGCATGTATTATACATATAAACCTTCCTCTTGAATCACTCTATCTATTAAAATCAAAATCCGTCGCGTAGTTTTAAAGACAGGGAGTGAAATAATCAAAAGAGTGCGACTTTGTATTCAACAGCGTATTAATAAAATTGATAATTTTTTTATTAAAAATGTTAAATTACATAGTCTTTCTTTTATTTCTGACACTATGTTATTTAGCAAAAAATAACCCTTATGATGAAGCCTTTCGATCGGTATGATAAAACTACAGGATATATTTTTTTCTCCTATAACGGGTTCGATTCCCGGTTCAACCATGTAATTATTAAAAAATATATGAATGCAGTTTTAATAGTTTTTAGAAATAAAATAAAGTCTTCTTTCAGTAAAATGTTCTACTTACAGTATTTAAGGTACTTTCCCTCCATGTGGCATAGCTGTGGGACGCCCTGTATAGTATGATTGACATTAGATCTTTAGTTATTTTAATCCACCCATTCTAACCCTGCCTTTATCGTGTAATAAGAAAGCTTTCGCTCAAGTTCATCACGGTCAAATTAGCCGTCAGGGATCATGTTACGCCGGACACTCGATACTGTTACTATCGATACGCCAGTTTAGCTGGCCCGTGTCCCGTTTCGAAGGTAATAGGATCCGTTGTTTTATGTTCTGTGGTTCTCGAGTACTTGACTGGCCAGTCAAATCCATAGAGGTATTTTTTTGCTGCTCTTCATATTCATGGTCAAATCAGTTTCTTTTTACGAAATGTCAAAAGAATATTTTATACTAGTGACCCGCCCGGCTCCTTAAGTATATTATGAAGAGGTAAAAATATATCTTTTAACGAATCTTCAAGGATAAAACAAAACAAGAAACAAAAATAAAATTAGTTTTTTTTGTTATCTATCTTTAGACTCGCCACAGAAAACATTAGAACAGACAGAGTAGGTACAATTAATTAGTTACAAAAATATTTATTGTAGTACTTAAAGATACAGTTACAGTCTCGAGTGTATCTACTTGTGCTCGTACAGTCAACAAGGGTTAGGTTAGGGCGAGCTAAGTCGACAAAGGTCACTTTCTCATGCCTTTTTCTATCTCGCTCTGTGGATTCACAGCTAAAGGGCTAAAGCAATAATTCACTGAAACCATGTTCCAAGAAAACTAGGTCTTACAATTAGACCACGTGACTGACACGAGCCTACGTCATTTTGCGCTGTTCGTCCTTGTCTATTACACGCATTCGACAAGGATGAATAGGCAAAATGACGTAGAAATGACATAGGCTCGTGTCAGTCACGTGGTCTAATTGTACCTTGTTTTCTTGGACCATGACTGAAACAATGAGCTATAACCGGTATGCTTTTACTCTTTCTGATAATATGATAATCACAATAATTTATAAAAGCTCTAAAAACCTAGTTAAAGACTTTAAACTAAAAACTTTTTCAAGGTATTGTAGGTATATTAAGTACCTTTATGTTTAGTTTTAATATGTGTTTCGTAGATCAGTCAACCCACATCTTCGGTATTGTATGAGTCGACTACATGTACAGAAACTTTTTGGTCAACCACTCACATATTGATATTAATTTTTATCTAACCTAATAGTATAATTAAAAAACATCTTAAATTATATCTCCATTTCCAAGACGAACAGCGTTAGTTGTGGTTAGTCGAGATTCGATAAATTCTTTAAAATTAAGGTAAGGTCAGTATTATGAGTTTACTAATACATAGGAACTTACATAAATATATCTAGACCAGACACAAGGCAAGTACGAGCTTATAACAGAAATGTTGTTTTCTTTTTTTTATAATCTATTTTTTTGTATGATTTCAAATATTCTTTATTGACACCAATTCGTTCATTTAATCGCTGCCGGGCCGATCCAAACAGCTTAGTATTTAAGTAATCTAGGTATTATATTTTAGTATTGAAAGTATTATAGAAAAAGTTTGTACCTTACATAAAGTACCTGTACCTACTGGTTATAAAAATGGCGAAAGAACAACTGCGTTTATAATTAAAAAAAAAACCTCAACAAAGAAAGGCCGTCTACATTACCGTTACGACACAGCAGCGCCTAAACTACACAACTTAATTGTTGCGCAAGTGGTAAAAGCAATCTATTATAACCTCAGTTCGAGTCCTGACATGACACTTGCAAAGATAGGGTCAGAGGTGAGGTTTGATAAAGATTTTGATTACTTGCAAGACTTGCAAGACGTTATGTGCTTACTTGGAATACTTAAGGCCTCATTTGTTTATAATTGTTAATAGATAAGAATGAACAGCGCAAAATGACGTAGGCTTGTGTCAGTCACGTGGTCCAAATGGAAGACCTTGTTTTTTAGACCATGGTCAATTCAATACCCTTTTTATGGTAGTGGCTACTATTTTGCTTCCTTAATTTGAACTTTGTGTCCTCGAACATAATGCATTTCTTTAAAATATAAATTCTACTAGTTAATTAAAGGGTAAAAAATAAAACATTTCCCGCCAATTGAAAACTGTTTAGGTTTAACCACGTAGTAATGGTCTGTTGAAAGTTTTTGTATTTAGAATAGAATAGAATAGAATAGAAAACTCATTTATTCACTGTAAACATACAATACACAGCAGACAACAAGTAATATTACAACTAACTAGGTAAAGTTCATAAAGTCATTCCAAACTCTTACAGATTATGATTTACAGCTAAAATATGACTGAAAGCACAAAAGTAGTACTGAGAGTGCATAATATGAATGAGACAACTATGTTGTAGTGTGTACTGTGTGTGACAGTGAAAAGGCGCTGGCTCAGCATATTGTCACAGCAAGCTGTAACGCTGATGATTTTGCCAGGAACCTAGTGAGCTAGCGGTAGGCGACACAGAAACGAACGAATAATAACAATTTAACAGTGTGAGTGTTATGCGTGTATATGTGAGTGTGTGTGTGTGTGTGTGTGTGTGTGTGTGTGTGTGTGTGTGTGTGTGTGTGTGTGTGTGTGTGTATGAGTGTAATTAAGTATTTGGGAGGTGTTTTAGGATGTCAAAAGTGAGTCAGATGCTGTACAGATGAATATAAACATATTTGTTGGTTGGCAGTTAATAAAGACATACCTAGTCTAACTAAATATTCAAATTGCTTGATAAATTCAAGGATAAACAATAAAATACTGATTACCTATATCTAATGATGATATTTACATTCAGGAGTCTAGAGCAGATAACGAGTAGTAATTTTATCAATTTTATTGATTTTATCGAACACGTTTAATAGATCATAATGAAAGAATAAAATTTTTTATGAGGATTGTTCTGTGATAAAAATATTTATACCACTCGTTGTTTGATTGCAACAATTCAAAAATGCAGTTTTTCGTTTGACGAACGTAGAAATCGAGCGATCGTATCATGAATGAATCAAAAATAGACCTGTCACCTATATAGCGTACGTAAGTATAAACTGCTGCTATCTAGTAATTCATTTTGTTCATAAAAATATCAGAGTTATCAGCTTGCATGGATTATCTGATTTTAGTGAAGCGTTGATACAAACATCCGCAGAAGCTAATTTTAAAACACTCTAATCATTTGAAAAGTTAATCTCTTAATACATAATGCTGGCAAGTCTTAAGTCATATTCTGTGGTATTTTTATATAGGAGCCGAATAGGACGGAAGATGTATGGATCTAAACACATTAATATTATAAAGGCCAATGATTGTGTTTGTTACTTCTTCACGTCTAAACGGCTGCTGGAGAGATTTTAATAAAATTTGGTATAGAGTTAGCTGACACCCTGGATTAACACATAGGTACTTAACTTTTTACCGCGGGAAAATACCTCATTGCTACAGGAAAACCTTTTAAACGCGGGCAGAGCCGCAATTCGGAAATCTAGTTTTGAATAAATGACATTTAAGATAAGAGCGCAGGCCGCCGCTGTCAAATTAGTCTTAATTTTAAGTGGGATGTTTTCGCATGCCTAATACAAGTGCGATAACGCGTTAAATGGATGTTTGACGTCTCTAAATTTAAAATAACAATCTTCTGTCTATTTTCGTTCTTAGAAGCTTTTAGTCTAAAGCCTTTAGAGGACGCGACGGACTTATTGCCTTTTTATTGAAATAACTATAATTAGGGCTGTTATCTAACCAAAGCTGTTCGCACACTTGGCAGTTGGCACGTTTGTTAATTGACTAATTTGACTATAGGTAGAAATATGTCACTCTCACTTACGTTATTTCCCGTGGTAAATTTATAGCTCGATAATGACGTCATTGCAATAAATAAATAATTTATGGGGTTGGGGTGGGGTTTTACTTGATGTGAGCACCGTGAGCCATGACTATCGGCTGCTGCCAAAAATACCACTACGCTTCTTATATCAATTTCGCGAAATAAACAGTACACAAAAAAAAAATGCACACATTATGTATTAGTAGTCAATTCTATAGACAACGTACCTACCTAGTTGTTCTTTGATTATAACCAACTAGCAATTCGTTTGACGTTTCAGTTCGGACTGACACATGAAAATCGAGTTAAGGGGTAACAGTTGGTAGACTGTTTTGTACTTCTAGGCTCTATCTATCTAGTGTTGTATAATAATCAAAGTAGTTCTTCTTCATAGATCAAGTACCTAGGTACAGACTATTATTATCAGAGGCTAATTCTGGATCAATAGAAAACATTCCGTTTTTTTATTTACCTTTAATTATCATGAAAAACGGTTAATCAAAATTGAAAGAATTCTAAGTAGCTTTTTTTAAGTCTTATTTATTTTTTGTTTCGAAGTGCGTATAAGCAGGCCGAAAAATTTTCCGTCTTTACAACCTTTGTATCTTGCATATCTAAAAAAAACAATATATGTAAATTGATGATTTAATGAAGTAATGTTAGTACCAACTACCAAGGCAACCAAGTATGAAACAGGAATAAAATAATTGTGTTTACTAGGTATTCCTTCAAATTAGATAAACGTCTAACAAAGTACTTAATACTCTTCTTAATACGAGAAATACCTAGGTATTTAATTCCGATCACAAACGAATCGGTGTCAAGGGACTTATACCTAAGTACTTTACAAAACTAGAGAACCCTCACTAAACCTCTTACAACAAAACAGAATTACTAACCCTCACGATATAATTAAGAATAATGGCACACAGTGACGTCACACACCGGCACCGACGACGAGACGACGACGTTACAAAAAAAAAGAACATTCCTTTTTCAAAACCTTGACCAATGAATTTAAAAAATTAACGAGTTTCTCGCCAGCAATAAAATACTGAATCTGATACGCTGATAAGGAAATAACTAGCGATGAATTCACGTGGACCTAAATTCTTCATGCAGTGAAGGTAGGTAGATAACGCTTGACCCAGAAGAAAATACATTACGGAAATGTGATATGTATGATATACAAAAATAACAATTCTCCGCTTTTCAGTAGGTACGGTTATTAGTTTACCGCCAGACGCTATTTGAACAAACTTACCACAAAAAACGCCACAAGAAGAAAAATCCAAGTTTTTGGGGGCACAAAAATAACAAGTTTCACAGACACGCACCATTCAATAGTATAAGATCCACCACTCACTAAATCCACAAAAACACACGATGACACAAAATTCTACGTTTGTGATCACTTTTGTATTGAATTAACGCATTACAAAGCGAAATTACGCGCGAGGTAAAATAAAGCGGCACGCACACGTCCGACCGGGCCGGTTATCAGCCTCGACTGGTGAACGGATCGAATGAACCGAATGCCGCAGCGAGTGAATGATATCGAACGAAAATATACGAGACAGCTAGCGGCGGCCAACTGGTCCAACCAACTTCAATCCACACTACCATTAAAGGCGATTCGATGGATATGAACAAGGAAAATGGAAAATTATCTCCAGCAACACATCTTGTAAAAACCTTTAAGAGAACCTTTGTTTCTAATAGCCACTCACCCACTTTCCTGCGTGTGTTTGAAGAAATTATTAGCGATATCATGCTAAATGCAAACAATAACAACGCTTTCTTTGGCAGCAAAACCTTTATGCCCATGAAATAGAATCGGTATTTCTTTGAACGCTACAATGAGTTTAGTATTCTCATGTCCGGTGTCCGTGCTCACGTTTCCTACGACCATTCACGCGTGCGCATTTTTATGCTCATACAAAATGATAATATTTTTTTACGGAGCTCGGAGGTGGTTTCATTCATGAGAAACAGCAGACAGCACGCAAAGAGCGGAAGCGAAACCATAGAAAGCTGAACATGATCTGGCGAATATTAATTACGACGTGCAAGCAAGAAATATGGTAAATATGAATGGAATCGGAGAAATTGTTGAAGAAAATGTGCATTGAATCATAATTTTAGAAACCTTGGAAGGTGGGAAAGGGTTTATTGAAAAGTCGTATGTTTAGATATCGTGTGATTAATGTATGGATTAGATAATTCGATAATAAGACATAGCAGGTAATAAATAATATACGCTAATGAGGACATTGCTTGATGAATCATGTGATGCTTGAGCTGGTTTAAAATGTACAGAAGCCAGCACATGCGGTTTGACATTTGCACTACGAAGGAATTCGAAATTTACCCCTACCGCTGCGGGATACGAGTACTCTAGGTCAACATGTCTAGCCGCATGTGCTGGCTACTCTACCTAAATATAGGGTTAATGCTTAAAACATTTTTAATGGAGAGAAAGGTAATGATGATGACAAGTATCATTAGCATTATGATATTGATTTCGAAGATTAAGTAATTACTATTTTGGAACTCTATGATTTGAACTGTAATAACAAGCAGCAACAAGAGTAAGCAGGAAATAAAGACGCAGCAAGTACTCATAAGTATTTGGAGCACTATACCAAGATTGTACAAGAATTACCTCTGCGGTGGGCCTTTACGGTACCACAGTAAAAAAACAATGCCGCGGCAATCGCGTGCTACTTATAATATCTTCAGTAGAACAACGAAGCTGGTATTAGATCGTCGCAACAATGGTTCTGTATATAGTAGGGAGGCTAAGTATTAAAAAATCGATTTTCGTTGGACTGAGCAGTATTATACCAACAAGTGGTATCGTTGGATTCAGTGATGTTTCTTTAGTAGGAAAAGTGACGTTGTCGCTTTCTAAAGTGGTGGAGTGACGTATTATGACGTCACAAAGATGGCGACTCCTAGTCTCAAATTCGGTCGATTTACTCAGTAACTACTTAACCTATCACGACGTGAGAGGTGTCATATGAAAGGTATTTTAATACTTAACAAAAGATGTCTAACAATGTTCAGTGTAATTTGTATAATTTGAAAGATAATATTGAATATATGAAAAAAATTAGTGTTTTCTTTTTTATAAACCAGAAAACGCAATTTTATTGGTTGAAACTATTAAAACTTTATTAAAAAGTTATCTTGCTACGTCTTTCATCTATAACATGAACTTTAAATTTTTGAAATTGGTTGATAAATGACTACGCTACAACCATTTTACTACAGGCCCAACAAGCGTGCGACAGATGACTCACACCTTATTAATAGGGAATTTCGTGCAAATATTTGTATAGGAACTACTTTAAATTGGACAAGTCAATGAAACTTTGTACAATAGGTGGTTTTGAGCAGAAATCCACCGTGAACCATCACTCTCCCCCCTCTCAAGCCGGGGGGAGAGGGGTAAAGTCGAGTTTCACCGCCCTTCTTGTTGACGCTTATATTTCTAAAACCGTATGTGCTAGGACAAGTTTGGTATCATTTTCGGATAACTCGTTAACGTAGAATTCATTTTTGATATTATAAAATAGGGTTGCCATACAAAAAAACTAAATAATATGATAAAATTCGCAAAACACGACTGAAGTTTTTCTACATAAATGTCATTTGCTTTCCCATGGGATGATATGATTTCGATGCACAGAAAACATGGTCAGGTAGCAGCATTCACAGGCTTTACAAATATATAACTTATGTTGCAAATTCCTTTATAAAAATGGATTTAAAAAGTTAATTGTATGCGCGACAGACGAGTGTATAGACATGAAACTAGCTCCGAGACCAAATTAGTCCCAGAAACAGCGTTGGTAACTGGTAAGGGATGCGGTGTTATGGCAGCAATGTTGTGTGTAGGTGTTGCACAACCTTCCAAACAAATAAAAGATGTAGAAGATCAGGTCGGAAAGAAAAGTTAGACCGGCCCTGGCAAACGGTAATAGATAGAGAGGTTGCGCCGTAGTAAAACTTGTTGGGAACCTTGGTCAAACTTTGAAAGGTGAAAAAAAAACCAAGACGGCTGATTTCAAGACACTGGCAACCGCTGGCAGGCAACCCAACAAATTAGGTACCAATAGCAAAGTGGGTGCAGACAATATTTCTGTCGACCAGTAATATGTTTAAGAATTAATTTTATTTTCCTTGCTACGATTTTTTAACCATTGTTTAATTACTGCTTGGATTCCATCCACGTCTTTGGAGCAAAAGCTAAGACTGTTGCACTACTGAAACTCAGACAAGCATTTGAGGACCCCAAAAGCTATTGTCTGTACTGTGTCATTAAGGCCTAAACATTACTAGAAATAATGCTACACTACAGCTTGGTCAGAATTATCGCAGTCCAAAAGTCATCTCTGAACAAGCTGCATTCCGATTCTGAACAGAAACACCCTGTTGTAACCAGATCTTGAACATCACACAACGTATACTTCCGAATGAAAGGGGTTGGCGCCGAGTATCTGGTATTAAATTACAAAGCACAGTCTATTTAGCTGTGTAGGTACTAATCGATCTGCACAGCAGTCTTTAAACATTTACTAGCCAGCCGAGCTCATTCCTGTACTCCATAGTACCTTACCTAGGCGTTGCATTGGCTTGATTAAATCGTTCTTTTATAGGCAATGCTGCTTAAACACGCAAGAAGAAAGTGGGTACACGCAATAACCTGCGCCAGCCAACATCAATTTTCCACAAGTTTTTCGATTGTTCGAACTGAATCTCTTTTTTCGGCAGACGATTATACTAGCATCGGTTTACTTTCGGTGAGCACACGAAATAAAACACTCAGGATGGTATTGCTCTGCTGAAGGTTCGTAGAGACGTGTCCAGCTCTTTGAACATGGCTACATAAGAAACCGACATCAAACGTCCCTTACACCACCACGTGCTGGTTCCTCAATAGGCTTAATATCTATGAAGTGAGATACCCCCAGCTCCAGCATCACACATTACGTGGTCTAAGTACGCCTGGCATGATTTGCCTTGGTCAAATGGACTGCTTCGAAAATACTCCGGACCCAAATCATCCAAAACAAGGAGAACCTTTCCGGTGAAGCTACAACTCGGACACAGTGTGATGTGTTTACTTCAACGTGGACGCTCCTATCACTTGTTCAGCTTATTTCCTGCATGCTACCACCTGCATGAATGAGGATCTATAAGAGGCCACGAATAGCGCTTCATTTTTGGTAAAATACTGGTCTTCGCAAATTTTAACCTCACTGTGTCAATTCGATTACAATGAAAAATGCACATGAAACAATTTATTGTAAATGATCCTACTTGCCTACTGTTCATATTCTTTCCCAACTTCTAACCC
>OX419591.1:13350539-13425938 GCA_948473455.1 Teleiodes luculella | reverse complement strand
TGTATAGTAGAGAGTGTTGGTAGTGAGACGGCATATCATCATTGGAATTAATGAAAGAAATTACTATACGTACAACAGTCTGCCCTTGCTCGCGAAGTGTATTCATTCTGTATTGGTTGGTACCCATGCTTAATAGACATGTTAGGGATCAATTTGTTGCTGGTTACATTACAGATTTGAATAATTATAATGTTTCTGCAGATTTAGTCGCCTAGTATGACACCAATCATCAACATCACTACGAAAACAGCAAGTTCTAAATCGAAGCCAGGAACTACACAATTATAAGAGCTTTTAGTCAAAACTGAACTTGCCAATTAATATGCCATCTCGATCACACTTACCTGAAACAGAAAATACAAGTCAGTTTATATTTAAGAAAATCTTTACCTACACATACAATTTAATAGAGAACTCTAGAAGCTCATAAGAATCGATTAGCTTGTATCGATTGCCCCTGTAGAGTAGCGGTGGGAATGTAGGTTCATATAAATGGTTACTTAACGACGATCTAGATTTGCAACCCATTGCGATAAAGACTTGGCAATTGAATAGTTGCTGCCGTGAGCATATTGTTGTGTTTGTTGCAATAGGTGTGAAATAGAAATTCCGTAGTCTCACTTAGTTCTTACCATGACTGATAAAGAATATTAATGAATCGATCTGAGAATTACTTACTATTATTATTATAATATGGTTATGACGGCCTTTTCTAATATTGGATCCCTAACACCAGCACATTTAAACGCATGAATGTTTGAAACTCAAACATCATTACAGGTTTTTTTTAAACACTTAATGTAATTGTTACCAAATTATTTTGTGTATATAGGTAATATTGCTTATTGTTAAATAATGTTTTATCTGTTGTGTTGTGATGTCCCATAAATAAATCATTCTTATTCTTAATAATGATGTCAGAAGCTAAAAACAAGGTTTCTTCCAATGTGAGCTTTTAGGCAAACAAAATATAAAAGATCTTATGAACCATCGAAATGAAGAACTATTTTTGTAATTAACTAAATTAGAACCTACTTGAACCAAAATGAAACTGTTTTTTTTTTCTGTAACAAAAATATTTCTAGGTATGTAATTCAAATCCTCTTATACAAATAAGAGTAACTCTTAAAAAAAGCTTTAAAAGATAAAACTTAATTAGTATAATTTGAATATCGTAATAGAATAAGAGGTCAATCGTCGAATCCAACTTGGATGGGCAGCGTTCGGGAAGCTGCGCAATATCTTTTCATCCCAAATACCGCAGTGTCTTAAGTCTAAAGTCTTTGACCAATGTGTGTTGCCTGCCTTTGATCTGAGACGTGGTCGCTAACGATGGGCCTCATAAGAAAGCTCAAAGTCACCCAAAGAGCGATGGAGAGGGCTATGCTTGGAGTTTCCTTGCGTGATCGAATCAGGAATGATGAGACCCGAAGAATCGCTAAACTTAAGTGGCAATGGGCTGGGCACATTGCACGTAGAACCGACGGCCGTTGGGGCAGAAAGGTTCTTGAATGGCGACCGCGCGCCGAAAGACGTAGTGTGGGCAGGCCCCCCACGAGGTGGACCGATGATCTGGTGATAGTCGCGGGAAGCCGCTGGATGCGGGCAGCGCAGGACCGATCATTGTGGAGATCCTTGGGGGAGGCCTTTGTCCAGCAGTGGACGTCTTTCGGCTGAGATGAATAGGATAAGTGTTATCCTTGATGGAACATGCTGGTAATAAATCTAGCCGTAATAAAAAAATCTAAATGCCAAAGGAAGCTAGCGCCTCTAATGGTAATTATGAAATACTAGCGACCCGCCCCGGGAAAATGGTTATTGTGGGTTATCCTTAAGTAAATTATGCATGTATTACACAATATAAACTTTCCTCTTGAATCACTCTATCTATTAAAAAAATTCGCATCAAAATCCGTTGCGTAGCTTTAAAGATTTAAGCATACATAGGGACATAGGGACATAGGGACAAAAGGATAGAAAAAGCGACTTTGTTTTTTACTATGTAGTGATAGTGAAGAAATTATTACGCTAAATTCGAGGTTTCTCTTTAAGAAATAACCTTAGACACTGTAAATAACTAATTATAATTAAAGAATATTAAAATCTTGATTCATAAGTTTTTTAATGAGTAGGTAACTTGTAATTTATGTAGGAAATGAGAAATATTTCTATAAAGCATTATAAGTCGACCTTAATTTAATCCGAACTAAATACAGGCATAATTTACTTACAATATTTTGATTTTTAAATCCGTTTAGTTCCTACTCCTAGTCTTATCATTTCATATTAATTCATTGATTGACTTTTAATTTTAGTATCGACAAAATGACACCTCACAGTAACAGTAAGAGTAACTCCAAAAACTGCTCTCATTTTTGGTGCAATAAAGGCGACCTTACAACATAATACGCTTTATATTATGTGCTGTTGACTTTTTGACTATGTGTACAGTCGAGAGCACGATAAGATGAACCCTTTGAATTGGACTTAGCACCGTTTTTAGGTCCATTGAATAAGGGAGAGAATCGCGGTGTGAGTTTTCAGCGTACATTGCACTTGACTTGACCGTACATTGTATCAATGTTCCAGAAAGGTAAATTATATTTGAGGAATGGCGACTATTTGTGAGGCGAGGCACCTAGATATGACCGTTATACCAAGAGTATAACGACAAGAATTACATGATAGCACTTCTGTGGACATTGCACTCTTTGGGACCGATTGAACGATTGACCGATCAAGTTTATTTCTGTAGGCGTTGACATGTCGGTATGCATTCCGTTCCGTCTGACGGCGTGTGCAGCATTCCTTATGCGATCGCTACCCGTTTTAAAAACTTTTTCAAATACATTACTTAGCCAGTATGAAAAAAGAATTATGCTGTATAGTTCAAACCAGTTGACTACGTAATGCATATCGTATTGAAATAAGGGAAATTACAAAAATTGACTTTTAGTGAAACGAGGCCTTGTATCAGTCGCACGTTTAACACGCCGTAAATTGTAATCCGATTGTGCTTAGAATTTAAGTAGTTTTTTAACTTTAGTTTACATGAAATAAAAGTTGCAAAAAGAAAATAGATATGTTAAATACATAATAAATCATATATGCCTAAAGTTATATATTTTCTTATTCTTTTTTTTTCATTCAAATGACTGTTTTGCGTCTTTTTTTAAAAAAAATTGGTGCGTTTGAGCATTGTGGTCAAGGCTCTAATATAACTATAATAACAATGAAACTCTAAACCAGAACAACAAAGATAAATAGTGTGTCTAATCTAAACACATTCCAAATCACTCCCCAGAAAACAACGACAACACGGATCTGCTCTTACTAAAACTGCACTATAGTGCTATAATAGAACATAGTGTTATTGTATAGTGCTACAACATAGCTTGACTGGAACACTGGCCGGCTAGAAGGACAAGTTGCGCCATGCATAGGGTTGCCAGAGACAATATTTTAAACACTTGACAAATTACTGATTTGCGAATAGTCGCGAACAGGACGATACTAAAAGATATTTTTGAGAAAAAAAAGCTTATTTCATTTGTACAGAACTTTAGAAGTGTTAAAAAATAAAATAATAAAGTAGGTATTAGAAATAAAGTATTATACACAAAAACGATAAAAAGTGTACATGTAGGCGAAGCTTATTGTTTTCAAGTCTGATAAAGCTTGATCCGTCGTACTTTTTCGACTCAAGCTTAGGTCAATAAAAAAAAAAGAAAAAAAAAGAATGCGTACCAGCAACGGCAGCAATCTAAACTAAAAGAATCACAAAGCAAATGTTTGTGTAACTCTTCCCATTGCATAAAATTGCATTTCTATCCTGATATCAGAAATTGTCCTGACATGTAGCCCTATCCAAGCCGGAGCGTTGTTAACTGACTCTAATGGCTTGTCTAGGGACAGCTTGTAAACCATGACAGTCCTGTAGTTTCGGACTTTGAAGCTGTTCGGTATTGTTCACGGGCTAGTTACACTGTGAAGAATTTTTAATTGACAATTTAAGGCGGCACCTTGAAAATTTTAGTTTTTTTATTCGATGATCCTCTTAATTCGTACAAGTAGGTTTATTATTTTCAGATATACATTACTTGATCATTCTGAATACTCATATAGCTTAAAACACATTTTCTGAAAACTTTATCGATAGAAAATCTAACCAAAGTCACACCTTCTATAATCTTTTCCCACCCAGCTACAGAAATATACATGGACTGGCTTAAAAAATGCTGAAAGGACATGTTCGGATTTTGTTACTCACTGGTCTAAAGAAACTGTTCTCAGAAACGAAAAAGAAATTACTTTTCCATACAAACTGTCTGAATTAAACGTTTGTATGGGACTGTAGAGTTTCTTATTTCCGTTTGTGAGAAAAGTTGATCAGGGAAAGTTGCTGAAAACCATCATATCAGTATTTGCTAAGCTGTCACTTACCAACTACTTGTTGGAAAAGATGTAAAATCTGTAATTTTAGGATTAGTGACAAACGAGGATCACAACCTAGGCTCATCCTACGCCATCGACGACCTTCACATGATCTGTAGGTACTATTATTAATTTTTTATTTTATTTTTTTATTGGGGTCAACTAACAACACACAACACAAACAATAGTTGAAGTAGTAGGTAGTATTCTGTGGCATGACTATAATTACAAACATAAAAATCATGCACCTGGTAACAATTTAATTCAATAACACACACTTTCACGGGTTTTTCCCCGAAACCCGTGAAAATGTGTGTTAGTGAATTTAACAACCGCGAAAATCTAAAATGATCAAATTAATTCAATACTTTGCCTTTTTGTATTTTCTTGGTGCTGAAGATAGTTCTTACATTAATCTTAACTAATATAGAAAATCTGTGATTAAGGTTGTCTGGTTGCTATACACTACACTTTACATGTACACTTTCTATCCTTTTTGTGAATTTTTAACTCTGTCATTTTACTGTACTGTTTGTTCTAGTGTGCAATAAAAAACATTATGTGTATTCTATTATAACAGAGTTAAGTAGAGTGATTTATTCTATGTCTTCTAACGTCATTTTTTTTACAAATTCCGTGACCAACTCTAATTCGTACGAATAGTACCTACTTTTTATAAATTACCAAAAAACCTATAATAAATAATTAAATTTAAATTCCTTTTGATGTTGACGAGGCTTTTTGACAAGCAGAGGCGTTAATCTAGCTTATACCTACTTGTAGATGGAATAGAACTAGATACATCGGCCTGTTTCGGCTTATCACGGCCCGAGCGAGACATGACACTGCGCAAGTAAAGGTACAGTTAGCCGTCCGTTGGTTAGTGTGACTTGGCCACAGAATAGCTAGCATGACTTGACACAGATTAGAAAATTCTTAGAAAGCTCAGGTGTACATTTTTGCCTAGGCACTGAAAGCGAGTCGGGTGAAACTTTATACGTCTTATTTAAAATGTGACATGATCATAGGACAATATTATAAAAGCATAGGTAGGTAGAGAAACCGGTTCAGTACTCATTTTTTTAACTTTTGCTACTTTTATGTACTGAAAGATGTAATTTATTTATTTATTTATGTCGTTGTATATTAGCGTCACTCGACTTTTGTATCTGTTTTATTTAGAGCTTTCCAGCGCCCAGCTTTCACGCGCGGTTTATTTTTCCTTTGGTAATGACGGTATATTTCCACAGTAAAAAGTAACCTGTATGTATTATGTAAGCCTATACCCTCATTATGATGATGCCTGTCAGTTTGTATTTAAGATGACAATTTATTAAAATCTAAGAGCAAGGTAAATCGCGCATCGCTTATTACAATTATTTTTTGAGACAGTGCGGAGAGGTTTCACGTCTTTGTACTTGCAATAAAAATATTTCCTTCTGGTAAGTTTGGCTATAAACAAGTAAACTAATAACAATATTTTGTGACCTTGCTATCGATCTTACATAAGTAGGCAGGTAAATAATCAACGAGAATAATAACATAAATATTCAACTCAATTCTCTCAGGGGCCCTCACTTCCTAGGCGCAAATAACTCCCGATTCTGACACTTCTGCGTGTTTTAGTGTTTGAGTTGGTCCAGCAATACCGTTACCGATCTTCGGACCGTGCGGTCCAATGATCGGGAGATTATCGAACGATCGCAGGCGCAAGGTCGCTCGTAATAACCATCCACCCAATTTACAAAGGGAAAAGCCGGGCCAAGTCTTGTTGAAAATTATTTATACTAATATAATATTAATACATTTAAAATAATATAAAAATAAATGTGTAATAAAATAACTAAAGTAAGTCCTGTTTGTCTGCCTAATCGGCTGAACAGTATGCGATAACATGGTCAAAGGTGGTCAAAAAAAACAAGGTCTAACAAATTAGACCACGTGACTGACACAAGCCTTCATCATTTTGCGCTGTTTATCCTTGTCTATTACACGCATTCGACAAGGATGATCAAGCAAAATGACGTAGAAATGATGTAGGCTTATGTCAGCCACATGGTCTAATTGTTAGACCTTGTTTTTTTGGACCATGATGCGATAATAAAGTACTTATATGTGTTGCTGTGTTGCTTATTGTCTATGTCTACCGTGTCGTATGTATTTTTTTACTGGTATGTTTGCTGCGCTAGATAACATTGTTTTTCCATAGTTTTTTAAATATTCCGCCATAGTTCTGTCTGTCTCTATTTACTTTTTGATAATAGTATGTTTTGTATTATTTGCTCTTTGGAGGAAGATATCATATGGATTTAGATAAAGTACTCCGTACATATTTTAATATACATAATATCTGTATTACAAATTATTCAAAGTAACATATTTTGCTATATTAGTTGAACAAAATACCAAACTTGATTAACCAAACAGCTACGGGAAGACGATTCAAAGTTAGCGGTACTTGGCCGGACACTGCCGTGTGCCTAAGTCATTACGAAATACCTTCTATTCCACAACCAACTGCATTTATTCTGTGGTTGAGCATGCACCCTTATAGCTGGAAATTTACCGTTTTTGATGGCAAGTAATATCAATTTTAGAATTGTAACAATATCTCTATTGGTATAAGATAAGACCCATTATTACTTGGGTCAGTGAGCCGGTTGATGTGATTGCAATCAAAAATTCCAAATTATGATGATGTCGATGATGATCACAGCTAGATAGCACATAGTTTTGGGGCCAACAACTTAAATTTAGAGATTTTAGTGGCCACGCCGGAATTAAGCCAACTGTACTCACAGATTCACAGAAATATTTATTCCAATTCATGTCTGTTGGTATATCATAAAGATATTGGTACTTTATTGTAGAGTATAATAGGGTATGATCTATAGACAGGTTGTTTTAATCTCTTGTGATTGCAATCAAAATTATGATAATGATCACAGCTAGTACCTACTGTGCCTAGTAAATATTGTATTCACAGAAGAATTTATTCCGATCTTATTAGATCAAAAACTACCACCACCAATGACCACCACCCAACAATAAACCAACCACACAACCAACATAATAACCAATTTTTAAAATTTCATAGAGATATGTCACCACAAAAAATAAATATACGTTGAGCTTGTGTCTAAAAAATCTTCTTTCTATGTAAAAAGTATTTAGACAAGGGTGCTTATACAATACAATACAAATATTCTTTATTGTCACCAAGAAACACAGAACACATACAAAGAAAACATTAGGTATTATATTTTTGTAGTAACACGGATTATATTATAAATAATAAATAGCAAGTAGCTTGTCGTTTGATCAACTTGTTCAGACCCTTACCACTCTCGAGACCCTTAACATTGCTTAACATTGGGCTCAGGACCAACGGCCCTAAGGGCTTGTGAGGGCCCTTCATATTCGGGCCAGCGACTACGACGCGCTATTTATAGGACACTTGTAATGTTACTACTTGGTGAAATACTCGTACTTGTGAAGGATTTAGAAAATGTATGTAGTTAAAGGCGAAGAAATAAGAAGCCTACTCTGGGGCGCCACGTGTATATTTTTACGACTATGGCAACAATTTTTCTGTTATAAAATTAGTTCCATTGAAATTCCGCAATATGGCGAGGCTTCTTATTTCTTTGTTCGGGCTTTACTTTAGTCCCCACCGAGAGGCTCAAGCTTGCCCTAAAAATCAGGGTGAACACACGCTGGCCCAGTGCGGGTTGGTCAACTCCACACAGGCACAGTTTTGAATTACTTCGCAGGTGTGTGGTTTTCTTATGATATTTTCCTTCACAGCGTTATTCGGCACCGTAAGCGTCGAATAATCGTACATATGAATTCGAAAATCTGAAACAATTCTAAAAGGAAGATGATTCCGTGCTTCGGAAGGCACGTAAAGCCGTTGGTCCCGAATACTATTTAGCGATGTAGTCGTTACATGAGCCATGTCTGAAGCCATAGGCAAGTCAATGATTCTGACACCAGGTTTTGTTTGTGAGGTAGGTTAACCTCGAAACCCACACGCACGATAAATTAATAATATCCGGATTATAATATTTTATGACACAATTACATTTGTATTACTACTGTCTTTTGTTTTCAACCGATTATTCAATATGGATACACGGTAGATATTATCGTAGGCAAATATGTTAATAGGCGCTACTTAATTTTATCACTGTTATCACTCCATCATCGGACGGTAGTTATCTACTAACATCAAATAGTTTTTTGCCGCGATATGGAAATCTATTTATTTATTGCAGGTCCTATAATAGAAACACATATTATGACGGGAGTCGTCACGACTAGATGTTAATTGATTTAGTATAACTTTTTAAGTTCACAAGACATCATAAAAAAAGGGAATAAAAAAAGAGTTTTATTTGCATTACCGACTAGGCTGGCGGGGCTGTCAGTATTATATCCATTCAAACCTTGGCATGTAATAATGTGTTTTCGATTTTTGAATTCATTTATCAAAGAGATTTGAAGAGCCAGCTTCGCTGAAGCTGGCTCTTCAAATCTCTTTGTCATTTATATATTTTTACGATACGCACTACATATTATGCTACTTCAAAAATAAACTTTTGAACAATATTTTTTAGCTATCATTCAAATACATATGTCTTTTTTTTTATTGACCTATGCTTGTGTCAAAAAAAAAGCACGACCAATCAAGCTTCACCGGACTTGCGGGGGAGCGGCAGACTCTACCTAAATACATAGGTAAGAATATATACTGGCCTACAAACAAAACGAAGTAGCTACACATTTAAAATCCCATTTATTGTGAACTATAAAACATAGAGATTTTTTTTTTAAAAAACGTAATAACATTCATTGAGACTACTAAAGACGCAACTACTCAGATCCTTAGAATAGAATTCCGCCTTATCAGGGCAAAGTGCCTTAGAGGCAACTTGTTTACAAATTACTACCCAATTAACAGCATTAGTGTAAATACTCGTACTATGTACTTTTGTAAATGGACAATGTAATAATATACTTTATTGCACACTAGAAAAACAATAGATACAGTAAACTTCACAAAAAGATGTACATGTAGGCTGTCTCATTGCTGAGTAGCAATTTCTACCAGGCAATCTTAATCAAGGCAGGTTCAATAGTTAATTATGTTTAAATATGTAGTAGGTAGTCCGTACATTTGCCTACATACTACGACATACTACTGTCACTACTGTGAGGTTACGTGTTTGTAGATTATAATCTGGATTAAAGGCTTTGTAGCGATTAGACGAAGAATGTTATCAAAGCTTAGATATCTAACAGCGCAATTTCCTAACTAACAAGATTAAGGTCGTTTAGTCGTAAATATTTTGAATATTAGAATTTTACGTATTTAAGAATATTAGGTACAGATAAACGAAATTCCTTTTCCTTGCAGAGTTTTATCGTTAGGAGAGAAAGAGGGTGTTTAGCTTGTGCCGTTATAGCACTTTATTGTAACGAAGCTATAAAGTTGCTATTTATTTGAATCATGTCGTTAAGTGAACCTTCTGTATGGACTACTATTTGGTAATCTATGTCTCTGTTATGTTTTAGGTCTAAACAGCTAGACAGATTGCAATAGAAGGAAAATAGACAGATTGAAAATAAAGGATATAGGCTTCTATTTACCGCGGGAAAAGTTTTGTGTGTGCAAAACAGTAACTGCTAGTTTTACAGATGCTCTTTTTTATAATATTTTATTAAATTAATATCATAAACGCGAAAGTTTGTGAGGATGAATGTGGAAAAAATATTGAATGGATTTAAATAAAAAATACAATAATATAGCTTATATATCAGAATAACGGGTCTATATTAAAACCCATAATTGAAAATGTATATATTGAAAATCCATAATCGTTTAATGTCATAACGATTAAAATCCATAATTTTGAAATACATACCTATATTTAAAAGCCCTAACTTTAATACGAATACTGTTAGTATGTATAATAATTAAAAAATATAAATTTGACAAATATAGTAAAGATAATATTAAATTATTATTTTTTATCATCAAAATGCTGTTTCTCTTATGTTCTTTTTTACATCTTTTTTACCGCAAAATATCCTAAATTTATGATTTTGAAAGATTATAGAATTATGGATTTTAATAATTATGCCAAATAATGTTATGTATTTTTAAATTATGGATTCTAATTGTTATACTATTTAAAGTTATGGCAAGTCTGTTATGGATTTTCATAATAGGGATATTTATGTTATGCAATTTAAGGGGCACCCCAGAATAACACAAAGGCTTCTTTTACCGCGGGAAAATCCCTCATTTCCACGGGAAAAGATGTTAGCGCAGGCGGAGTCGCAGGGCGGAAAGCTAGTTAAATACAAAATGAACGAATGTACGACAAGCATCATCTTTTCATTCGTTCTCCCGTGCCGTCAGATGCCAGTCAATGAACGTAGGAGCGAATATAAATTGTTTCGGAAGCGGGAAGGCGACAGCAATCAGCTTCAGGAAACAGCCATTTGATGACGCTCTCTGCTGTTTATATTGCCATCTGTTTGGGTTCTATTAAAGTAAGAATTTCTAATTGTAACAAAAATCCATTTAGATTTTCAGCTTTCACTTTACTTCTTTGAGGAAACTTCTTCTGTTTTATAGACTGACTTACTTCTTTGACTTTTTAAAATCCTAGCGTAGCCTAGTATTTTCCAATTTCAACCTCTGTCCTAACTACAATTTGTAATCCCATCACATAGCAATGTGCGTGTGGCCCGAGTGTTCCTTTTTTTAAAAATAGTCCAAACATCACGAAATTCAGGAATATTTTAGGAAATAATTGTGAAAAGTCAATGGTAAAGACGAAAAATTTGTGAAAAGTATGGAAAAAAAGTTATGGTCAATTAACTAGAACACTCAGTCCGCTCACCTGAGAAAAATACAGTATCTCGTTTCTTAAAAAGTTCTAGATCTATATATATTTTTGTTTTGTGAAATAATTGTGCAGAATTTGTTAAATATATTCACAATTATTCAATGTATTTCATAGTTTTATTTTGTTTTTATAAAGGTATCTGTAGAACACTCAATCCTCCTATGGTGCTCATGGACTGTTCCTAAAATCTCATACTATGGCTACATAAATTATTGAAATTTTTAATCTATTACACGAATACCACCCCGAATCAATTTGTGAAACAAAAATCTAAACGTAAAATATAATAGTTCAGGAGTAAATTAAAATAATACTTTCTTCGTTACGTCCCGTCTGAGTGTTCCATATTTTAGCGTATATTTAATTAACCCGAACTTCTATGCAAACCGAACCTACATCAGTAATTGTGAAAATATATTTACTAAAATTTAACACGTTTTCTATTATTGTGAACGTTTAATTTACAACAATAATTAACTTAACATATTTCTATGCCGGAACCTTGATGTAGGGTAGACATAATTTTATTTTTGTCGGACAAAATTTTTATTTACCCTCATTACGCGCCAACTATTCATTCATAGCTTGATTCCAGTAGGACGCAACAGTTTGCTCTAGTAAAGATGGCCCAATTACTTAACATTATTTATCTTACGGTTTTTTAGATTTAGAAAAGAAAGATAATATATTAAATAAATCATCTATAATTTTCATGTAATAAAATGCATAGTACAATTTTAAAAATGTGTTATTTTTAAATACCGGGTTATTTTTTAATCAGTGCGCATATTTTAGATAGACATAAATTTTGGAAAATAAAAGAAACCATATATTTTTATTTTATCACGTCTCATACAAAACAGTATTTTTTATCTAATGTGATTTAATAACGATACTGACTGACTGTAAGTATACAAAATATTCGCACTCATTAAAAATATCCCTGTATACATGGACTGCATGGTCACTCTAATCTATTTTCTACCTTAGAAATTTGATAAAATTGATAACTGTTAAAATAAAACATGCACAAAAACAGAAGACGTGTTAAAATTTAGTAAAAACATTTTCACAATTTCTGCAGTAGTCTCGGTTTGCATACATGTTCGGGTTAGTTAAATATACGCTAAAATACGGAACACTCAGACGGGACGTTACAAAGAAAGTATTTTTTTTATTAACTCTTAAACTATTATATTTTACGTTCAGATTTTTGTTTCACAAATTGATTCGGGGTGGTATTTGTGTAATAGATTTAAAATTTCAATAATTTATGTAGCCATAGTTTGAGATTTTATAGGAACACTCCGTCAGCACCATAGGAGGATTGAGTGTTCTACAGATACCTTTATAAAAACAAAATAAAACGATGAAATACTTTGAATAATTGTGAATATATTTAACAAATTCTGCACAATTATTTCACAAAACAAAAATATATATAGATCCAGTACTTTTTGAGAAACGAGATACAGTATTTTTCTCAGGTGAGCGGACTGAGTGTTCTAATTAATTGACCATAACTTTTTTTCCATACTTTTCACAATTTTTTCGTCTTTACCATTGACTTTTCACAATTTTTTCCTAAAATATTCCTGAATTTCGTGATGTTTGGACTATTTTTTAAAAAGGAACACTCGGGCCACATGCACATCACATAGCATACTGAATTAAATGCTAATGGTAATAAAATCATAGTACCTACTTTATTCTAACATTATTATGTGCTGTTTGCTACCGTTGTTCTGTAAATGTGGTTCGCCAACATGACACGTTTATCGAATCAGTCAGTCAGTAAACAAACGGCGCGCTTGTCGGAAGAGCCGGCAATCCCGAGCAATCAGCCAATCACAGCTCAGGAAGCGGCAATTTGGCGACGACTCGACTCCCGCGCAGGATAAATGCGTCAGGGATTCATTTGTGGGAATACGAGATATCTCACACGCCTTTCTACTAACTACCAAACACTTACAAGTAATCAAAGATTAAGTAATATTATTAAACGCCTGCAAGCATGCAAGCAAGCAAGCAAGCATAGAAGCAAGCGGCAAGCAAGCATGCAAGCAAGCGTGCATTCAAGCATGCATGCATGCAAGCAGGCATGCATTCATGTCAACCTAACCCCGAAGGGTATAGCAGAACGAGCGGGCTCGCTAAATATGATTGGTGTAAGTAATCTGCAATAGGTTTACACTTAGGTCTTTAGAAAGACTTGATGGTTTTTGTCATCCAAAAATAACAAAGTTATATAACACAAAATAAAAAAAAATTATAACCCCCAACACAAAAGCTTTGAACAACTAGAATTGATCATTTCAACAACTAGAAAAAAGCGGCCAAGTGCGAGTCGGAATCGCCCATGAAGGGTTCCATAGCAGCCAGTAACATAATATAAAAGTTTTTGTAGTTCGTTGTGACTTTGATCGATGTTTTAATAATAGTGAAAGGTAAATTGCGGTTTACGATTTATGACGTATTAAAAAAAAACTACTTACTAGATCTCGTTCAAACCAATTTTCGTTGGAAGTTTTTATGGTAATGCACATCATATATTTTTTTTAGTTTTATCATTCTCTTATTTTAGAAGTTAGAGGGGGGGGGGACACACAATTTTCCACTTTGGAAGCGTCTCTCGCGCAAACTATTCAGTTTAGAAAAAAATTATATAAGAAACATAAATATCATTTTTGAAGACCTATCCATAGATACCCCACACGTATGGGTTTGATGAAAAATTTTTTTTTTACTTTCAGTTCTATGTATGGGGCCCCCCTAAATTTATTGTTTTATTTCTATTTTAGTAAGAAAATCTTAATGCGGTTCACAGAATACATCTACTTACCAAGTTTCAACAGTATAGGTATTATAGTTTCGGAATAAAGTGGCTGTGACATACGGACGGACGGACGGACGGACAGACAGACAGACAGACAGACATGACGAATCTATAAGGGTTCCGTTTTTTGCCATTTGGCTACGGAACCCTAAAAAAGAGCTGATAATCTTCAAATGGCTGAAGATATTTTCTTGGATCATAGCTAAGAACACTCGATTGTGACACCTTGCAAACAAAAAAAACTAGATCAAAATCGGCGCATCCGTTTAAGAGCTACGATGCCACAGACAGACAGACAGACACACACGTCAAACTTATAACACCCCTCTTTTTCGTCGGGGGTTAAAAACAAGGTTTTTTTTGTAATAATCATGTAAAAATATGTACCTTCTCGTAGCACAGCCCATACTAAGTATTTGATTTGTCTTGATAAGACATTCATATTACAATATTTGATGAGGTGTCGTTTTGGTTGGTTTCTTTTCTGGTACTTTTCTGCAAAAGCATTTGGTTTTGAAATTCAAAAAAACATGTTTGTTTTACATGGTTTTAGTTTTACGCATGGTCCAAGAAAACAAGGTCTAACAAGAAGACCACGTGACTGACACAAGTCTACATCATTTTGCCTATTCATCCTTGTCGAATGCGTGTAATAAACAAGGATGATCAGCGCAAAATGACGTAGGCTTGTGTTGTGTCAGTCACGTGGTCTTCTTGTTAAACCTTGTTTTCTTTTCTTAGACCATGAATGGTTTTAAATTGATTTTTATTCTTATAAGCAGATCGTCCACTATGAAGGGCAACTGCTTTCAAAAATCGTAAAGAGGCCTTAGTCCAGCAGGCATTTTAGGCTGTTAAAATGATTTGGCGCGAAAATATTTCGCCTGAAAAGTAGTACCGTTCGAACCAACCTAGCGTTAGCGAGTTTTAAAAACTAACAGCGCCGTCTGTCGTATCAATAACATAACAATTAGTTCGTGCGTCTAGGTACTTAATATCTTTAATTTAATACAGTATGATTAGCTACCAGTGTCGGACCCAGTGTGAAAAACAATAAATTTTATAGACAAAACCGCCAATTAGGCCGATTCTTCTTCTTATTTTCGAGTCGACAGCAAACTCAGACAGTCTCGGCCCAAAACCAGCCACTCGAATAGCGTCGTCAGTAGCCTTCATCAAGTCCTCCCGCGTGCAGGTAACAGGACAAGATGGGCAGCTAATGAGATGGCCCATTTTATGCTGATTTATCTACAAAAACTTTGACCAGAACGAAGTTTCGTAATCTTCCGTTTTCTCCTTCAAAACTGAACCGATTCAATTATTTTTGGTATCAAAATTCAAAGGAAGATTGGGTCCATGCTCCTATTTCTTACTTTCAATACTTTCCAAATATGTTTTGTGGTTGTCTGAATTCGGTGGAAAAACGGGTAATTTTTTCAGAACTTTAGAAAGTCATACTTTTTTCCGAAAAAGTATGCAAAACAAAAATGATAATGGTAAAACTAGATTTCATTAAAAAACTATGGCTATAGACGCAGTATTCAGGAAAAGAAAACATGTGTATGCAAAAAATTACGACATTTCCAATGTAAGGACATTGACAGTATATTATTATGTACCTACCTTCATTTCTACTTTTTATGTATACAGGAAAGTATCATACTTACAGAAGGAACAGGAACGAACTTAAGTCACAAAAGAAACAACATAGTAAAGTTTATTGGTTGGTACTGCCATACATCCCCTGAATTACAGAAGATAACAAATCAAATTTTAGTACCAGCTGTCAGCAGTATATGACGTTTCTAGCAGTAAAATCTTTGTGGCAAACAATATTGTTGAAGTTTATTTGATATTGTAAAATTAACAACCATTTCATTCTACATCATATCTATAAGAAGCGTTACGTAAATAACCGGCTAGATTTAAATTATTACATCAGTATATCAAATTAAAATTCTTTAATTTCAGACAACAAAGGTAGTCAATAAAATCACGATAGATATTTCAAAACAATCTTTAATACATAACGGCATACGGCAGCCTATTTTATGTGGCTAGATAATTTTAAAAGCATCTAAAGTAAATTATGTTTATCAATATCGCATGCTGTTGCCTATCCCATGGTCTAAGAAAACAAGCTCTAACCGTTAGACCACGTGACTGACATAAGCCTACGTCATTTTGCGCTGTTCATCCTTGTCTATTAACACGCATTCGACAAGGATGAACAGCAACAACATAGGTTTGTGTCAGTCACGTGGTCTAATGGTTAGACCTTGTTTTATTAGACCATGCTGTTGCCTTAGCGTAAATGAGACTTAAGTAAAGCTAAGCTATGGTAAGCAATTGTTTCGTCACAAGTCTCTCCCGGAAATCACGGGCGATTTTTCCTTTCATTAGCAGCAAAGAAAGGCGATAATTTGGGCGCGTTTAGTTAATCACTAGGCGGGCACGACGTCTTTAGTGCCCAGTACCATTACTCACCATTGTAGCGCCCGAGGTGAAGACACGCGAACTAATTAATAGCCTTAGTTCATGCCAGCTTGTTTTGTGGGTTTTTTGTTACTAAAATTCTTGATGTTTCCTTTAAGTCGATGGCGTAAAGGTTTCGTCGGTAATGGAAAGCGTGAGGAAATCGGCGAAGAAATTCAAATGTTGTGTGTTTAATTGATCAAGCCACACTATGCTGGCGTGGTCGAGTAAGACCTTTTCAACTTGATTTCAGGGAAGGCTCGAACCCTTCCACGGGAATATATATGGGTTGTTTAGTTTACAATGAAATAAAAAATTGGGTAGAATTTTCAGTACTAGCAGTTAGCACACAGTATTTAAGTCACTTGGTGTTTATTGCGGTGTGGTTGGTTATTTACGCTCTCCTTTTTTTATTTATCAATGTTTGTGACACATAATCGACATCAAAATTCGTCGCTCCATCTTTTCTGTACTTTATTTTAAATATACTAAGGTTGCATGGAAGAGATTTTTATGGTAACAATAAGGCTGCCTTTTGACTCTTCTATGTTTGGTGTCGATAAATAATATGTGGATGTCTTTATAAATGAATCATATTATTATACCTAGTATTGTATTTATATAACTTTGACTAAGTGATGATAAATATCAATAAAGTTAAAAATAAACGATTCGATTTTGATTATTTTAACTTCCTTTCCTTAGAGAATCTAAGTTCCATTCTTTTCGTGTCTCAGTACAGATTCTGCCTTGTCTGGCTTCAGCTGGCCATATCCGTGAGATGTTTCCACATTCTTATTTATTTAAAAATGGAATTCCCTCCCTGGGTGCGCGGGAGTCGCCTCTTTGCGCATGCGCATGCGCATGCCCGTGCATCCTCGCGCATCCGAGCGCAGGATGTGAACGTGAGATAAATATTTCCATAGGCACGATTTCATTATTGTTTATAACTTCTTGTATTCAAATGCTCATAATTCTAAACGCTGTTTTCTTCTTTAGTTCATTTCATATACCTATAGAGTCGTGTCATATGTTCGCGTTTGTCCATAATTTTTTTACTTCATTTTCTACGTCCTTGCTTGCTGCTTAGATGCAGATTTGAATAGGTAAGTAGGTCTCGAATAGGTACTTACTGTCCGAAATCAGTGAATTTTTTCACTAGGGGCGAGAGAGAAAGATAAATTGTATTCATTCCTTAGAGAAAGGTTAATCGCGCTTCTTTCGTTATTCAGAGATTCGATCAATTGTGTCACAACTAGAATGTAAATATACAAATACAAAATCATTTATTTGCTAGAATACACAATTATAAAGATGTCAATATTTAGTGAAATGTCCACCAAAAAGTAGTTCTTTGTACCTCTATGGTCACTCACAACCCCTTCGGCCGCTTACAGAAGCAAAGTTTGGGAACTGGTCCCTTAAAAAAAGTACAGACGAAAATATGAATATTGTATGATGACTAAGATAAACAATCCAGGGAAAGGTCCACAGCGTCCGGCGTTGTAATGTAATCAAGAACGACTGCAATCTCCAATCCGCCGTCAAAGCTGAAGATTATGGCTACACATTTGGCAAAACCAACCCATCCAGCATAGTAGACTATCAAAGGTTTTTCGAAAGAAATCCCTCCCACTTTCCCTACCTACGGTTTTTATCTCACTATATCAGAAATCTATCTAAGACGAAGAATAGTAGAGATTATGGCCACACCTTTCTGTCAATTCCATGCTTAATCCAGCAAGTAAATAATCAATCGTTTTTCTATAAGAAACTCTTCCACTTTCCGTATCGCTTATATCTCACTACATCATAAAACGAACGGGCATGCATGCGTAGGTACAAGCAATAAAGCCGTCTCAAGACAACGCTATAAAATCACAATACCCAAAGGGCTTGTCACCTAAATCAATGCGAACCCTACCCATATACCATATGCGGCGCCATGTTGGTCGCTTTACGTAGTCTAGGAGGCTTGCAATAACAAGCCTTGTAATAGTTAACACCGTGATATACAGCTGGATTTTGGGGGTTCGCTTTGCCAATATCGAAACACTGTACTGCGAAATTTCAACGCGTCATCGAATTTATAAGAAGGTTAAACTCTTTATTGAATCAAAATATATAGTTTAGTATAGTTTTATTTATCTCATATTACAAGATTGCACACGTTTTTACAATAGTATAAATAAGGACGAAGAAAAGGGCATGATCGTCTTATCTCGATCGTCTTACCTCGATCGTATACGTAATTAGGTACATAATATAAAAGAAACGGCCTAAGCCTATACTTCAACCAAATACACTGTAATATACAATACTTAAATCGAAATGACTAAATATCAAATCACTAGCGGTCCGACCGCGGCTACGCCCGCGTTGTCTTTTTTTAACTATTCCGTGCAGAGTTTTCTGTGGGAATGAGATATTTTATATTTTCCCGTGGTAAATAGTATCTAAGATTTTGAACGAGGATATAAGGTACCATTATGCAAAACTTTATTTAAATCGGTCAAGCCGTTTCAGAGCTCGTACACACAAACAGAGAAACAAAAAATATCTGGATTTTTTCTATAATTCACTTCTTACATCCCCCTGCCTACCTTGGTTTTTAGCACTTTTTTCTATGTACAGACATTTGACCCCTACAGTCTTATTAAATTAATATAGATATAGAATTGATATAGATTAAATAATACTTTTAACTGAAACCATACGCCACCGACGCGTCGGTTCATCATTCGTTGCTAAACTTAGATATTCTTTCGCGAATACTAGAGTACCTGACCATAGATTTTTTTACTTTAGAATTTATCAAATTGGTTGTCAAAGTGGCAGGTCACGTTGTGTTTTAAATAAACGAATATAGTTTTCTGATTTCCTACTGAAATATAACAACGACATTGATTTGATTGCAAAGTTGTGCATCAATGTATAAATGATTTTTTTAAATGTTTTCTAACATTTAATAGCCAATTGAATTATTAGTCATCGAAGTTTTAAATTTCGCATTTACGTGTATCGATATAAAATAGGTAATTCAGATTCAGTAATGCGGATTTGGGAGAGATACTGTGTGTGACACGTGATAGTTCCTAGCTTAAATGTAGAGGGTACGTGAAGCTATTTTATATCCTACATACATATTATAAGTAACTGAAAATATTTGAAGATTTTTTGGTATCTAAGGCGAGACGTTTGAGATATGAATAATATTAGGTCCTTACATATGAAATTGCCGTTCAGCATCAAAAAAGTGAACTCTCGCTCCCAGGATTTTTTTTCCAAAGGTGTCAATGATCTGCCTATAAAATGGCGGAAGTGTATCGATAACAACGGCGCATACTTCGATTGATTAAATAATAATTTCATTAAAAAAAACTTGTTTCACTTTTTTGATGCTGAACGGCAATTTCATATGTAAGGACCTAATATTATCCAACTTGTAATTAGGTGAAATTGACACAAAGAGTTTATATATTTCTCAAAAAAAAAATTTAATAAAGTAGATATCTTGGATAATAAACAGCTAGCTACAAAGAACTTTTTTTATATAAAGAAGGCTACTTACAAATTGAATTGTGTAAAGCTTTGCCTTAGCTTTATAAAATTCCTTTGCCGATTGCTTGGTCTAGGGTTGCCTACAACAACTGTAAGCGACATTGTTCTCCTACACATTTTTTTATAGCAATGAGTCTGATAATAAAATAACATCTACTCAGCATTCAATATGATTATGACTGAAGTATTTATGTCATAATTATAATCAAATAAAATAACAATTAAGAAGCTAATATGCTGAACTCCGGAAAACTTCACACCACAAAATTAAGTCAAAAATTATCAAGACCACTCATTCTGGTGATTTTCTGTACAACTGGCAAATACATATTATTTACAATTTGTTAACCGACTGTAGAAAAAGAGGAGGATCCCAGGCTCCCATCCCAATTTATATTCCGCGACTCAAAATTGAATAAATAAAAAGCAAAAGAACGCAAGTGTAACACTTGGCCAGCAAGTTTTTATTTTGTTAATTTTTTTTAATGATAGGTATAAGAAGGAGGTCTTCAATTGCTACCTTAGCTAATAAGGCCGATTATTTATACACTATTACGTGTTTACGTTACTTTTTACCATTGTGAACTGTATTTTTGTCATTACACTGAAGAAAAAGTTTGGTTACACATACTTTAGAGACTTGCGAAGTTTTTGATAAAAGATGTTATGAAACGGTTTTGCTACTTATAAACGAAGTTCGATTACACATTAAAGCAAATCGTTTTGTAACACGTTAACCAAAGTTCGCAAGTCCCTAAAGTATGTGTTACTAGTAACCAAAAATGTTTTTCAGTGTATAGGTGTGCAATAATATATATGATATTATATTGTATTGTATTATATTCTATTCAAGGTTTTACTAACCTGTTTTATTTTATTCAGTTTGTGCCGGTTGCCAGCCCTACGTGGGACATAAATTATGCGGTTTTGATTTGGTTAAGTGTCTTCCATTTCCTAATCAAGGAAAGTAATATAACAGAGCCTCTGTAATACCTATTATACTAAATCATCCGACGGTTGATTAGTTTACTGCGAAGTTTTATTTATATTTACTTGCATTTAAAATTTTGCTTTAGGGCTGGTCACGTGTAGTTAAAATGAACCATATTATATCACCCTAATTTAGGGGCGACTTATTATTGATTGGCTTTATGGTACACGGCTTAAAATTTGGCCAAATTTTCTTTCAATTTTCTTAAAATTGGCAACACTTTCTATAGGTATCGCAAGGAATGACTTACAACAATATCCAGGGAATAGCAGCAGTACTCACATGTGTGACACACAACAACTGTGTTCCCCAACGCCTGCAAGACGTGGGGATTACGGTACATGCGGATTACAGCATCCCCTTCCATGAAGAAGCCTCTGTCCCTCTGTGGATAGAATATAGATTGCTGCAGCGTCGATGATGTCATAATAAGGATTTCATAATTCCTCTCGATTTTCGTCTATGCTACGTGTCTAATTGATTCATTCAGTCGTACTGATTTTTTAAAAATGCTTTTATTTAACACTATTAGCATTCGACTTAAGTGTGCGCCTCTTAAGAAGGTGAAAGGTACATAACTAATAATACATAACATAACAATTATTATTATTATATTATATATTATAACTATAACGTCACCCTTGTGAGAAAACCTCTTAAATGCTTTCAAAAAATCTTTTACAGGAGACGCAAAAAACTACCTACTGAAAAAAAAGTATGATAGTAATAATTCTGTAGTTTTTAGTTTCTACGACCACGAGTATATGATTATCTTTAGAGCTTTAAAACAAATGCGTAAATTTTATAGTGCAAATATTGCGCGTTTTTTTGTCCAATTTGAAAAAAAGGAATTTTACAAGAGCTCTGTCCTTTACGAGGTTTTCTCAGCCGGATGACGATAATGGTTTTTTAATTTAAGTTAGAGCTTAATATAATAATATGTATTATGTTGAATCAGGCCCATTATCTCCTGACTGACACGTGACTGCACATTGACATTTTTATGTACTTCGTACACTATTTACTGGACACGTACAGATAGCAAAAACTGTAAGACGGACGGTCGCCCCCAATGCTCATATACGGATAGCTACCGCAGTTAGTTTTTTAATGTTTTACTTGGAAACATTTAATTAACTTTAAAAGAAAATAAGTAGTATAAGAAATCGTTATAGTCTACGCATCAATACGATGTAATACAAAATAGGTACATTTTTTTTAAACTTTTTTTTTATAATCTTATATTTTTTTTATAATTATGGGCAACTTAAAACCTGAAATAAATTATTTTAAATTTAATTTATATTTTTATTCATTTTTTCTCGTTTTATCTGTGTATTTGTCCTTCCCTGATATTTGAAAAGTTCAAATTTGACACGTTTTAATTAAATCAGTAAAAGCCTTAATTGGAAACATTCCATTAAACAGCACTAATGGATCAATTTCTACATTAATTAACGATAGAACAATTGATTCGCACTACAAATTAAACTGTAAGTACTGCTCTATTATTTGTTGGACAATAATCATAGTTGTGTCAGTTTGAATAATAATCGTATATTTATAGCAGTGGTTATTATAGGTATAATAACCTACATTTTCTACCCGTTTATAGTCTGCGAAGAGTACCTACTATCATGTATATTCTGTAACGATAAGTGAATATTCTGATCATAACTTATTTACTATTTTAAATCTAAGCGAAAACGAAATACATTGTGCTTGGGCAGGCCTCGAACCTGCATCTCTCTTCGTATCTATTGAAAAAGCAATAGATCTTATTTTAAATTCTACTAGACCACAATTTAAGCCGAAAAACGACTAATTTCATGATAATAATAATAATATTATTAATAATATGTGGGGACTCACATACGGCCATCTGACCCCAAACTAGGCAGAGCCTGTACTGACTGTACTTATCACACGAATGTGTGTCCTGGGCGGGATTCGAACCCGCGACCCTGTCTTTCGTAGGCAGGCATACTACCCCAACCCACTAGGCTACGTGGTCGTCATGTGAATACTCTGGGTTATGTCTTTATCCTTACTGAGGTTATCGTACGAGATGAGTAAAGAAATATAAAAAGGGAATGGGCAGCGGCGTTCACGAAGAAACAACTGCGATCCCCAAACCCGTCTGCCAAAGGTAGGTTTTTTTTTAAATTGACCTATGCTTATGGCGAAAAAGTACGACAAATCAAGCTTCACCGGACTTGCGGGGGAGCGGAGGCTCTACCCCAGAGTAGTCACGTACCGACGCGTCTAGGGACGGCTCAAGGGAGCCTCGGACCTAGGCCTAGCGCGTTGATATAAAGGGGATTAGTTCAACTCCCTCCCTCCCTATGCAATGGACTGTTATAAGTGTAATCGTAGAGTTAAGCGGACCGTAGCTGGGTCAGATAACTTTATGAATGACACAATACTCAATTTGCGGGTAGGCTAAAGCTTAATAGACCATTCAGCCTAACTGTTAGATGGCCTATTGACCACATGCTTCTTGCCTCCAGTAATAGCCTGGCTGTTTGTCAGCTCCACTGCGCTTGCGTTCAGCCTTGTCATTCGCACTTGACTTTGACAGGTGGGTATTAGAGCCAACGGTTTCGGTTTGAACTGTTAAGCTACGTTATGGGAAGGTTATGGGATCTACTGACCTTCTTCCCATAAAGATAAATTCTACTTATGTCTGAGATTAATATAATATTAATTATACACAGGAGGAAGAACAATGAGTAAGAAAAATAAAATATTAATATTAAATCACTTACATTAAAAATTATTATTTACTTATAAAGTGGGAATAACGTTCCTGGCAAATTGTATTAGGTACAGTAGGTACGTAAAAAAGTTCCCTCAGATGATACCGCGAAGTAACTAGCACAAAATAATTTTAACCCATTATGTAAAATACAATACAGTTTGGCAAGTCAAAACGCTTTGCAGCGCAGGGCGATGACATCGATCGGCATAAACACATATTCTTAAAAACTATTTGAAATACCATTTAGAAAACACTGCCACTCCAGCCAACACTAAAATATTCGAAACAAACCTAACCCACGCAATAACTTCACAAATCCAACCCAAACACACACAAATCAACAAACAAACGCACGGAATTCGCATTCAGTATAGCTTTGTATCGAAACAAGGACCTTTGACAAAGTAATGACGCCATGAGACAAAGGACCCCCCGACACCCCCCTCCTAAGCCCACAGGACCCCTCTTGTCACCCTCTAAGAGCGAGGGTGACACTACTTTCCGATAAAAGTAGGATTTGTTTTGGGACAAAATATTCGTAGTCCCAATATTTGCAACGCAAATAGGCGGCAAATAACTTGGGTTGGGCTCGAATTGTTTTAACGACATATTGTAAATAATATATGCGATTGGAAATGCATACGAGTGTATAGAAATACAGTATAATAAATGTACATAACGAAAAGTGCTGAGAAAACATGCGATTTGTATGTATTCACACATATTACACACATATCACTATATTTATAGCCACCTAAATATTTTCAAGATCATTCTATGAATGTTTAGTAGGACGGTCACTAAATATAGAATTGGGTTCATTCTTACACCCCATAAAAACAGTAAAAAAAGAAATATAAATGTATGGGAAAATATTATTTTAGATAAACCTTCGATCAGATATCTATGAGATAAACAGAATGTCTATTTCTTCTTTTACTGAGACTCTAAACAATTTCAAGTTTATAATTCATCAGTCGACAGTGTTCAACTACTGTACCTAACCTACCCCTCGAAAAAAGGTGAAAAAGTTATTTAAAGTATAAAGTTAGCATGAGAGCACGTGATATGACTACATTTATGGACGTGACTGTATACACTGTTCTATTATCTTTTTTTAATTTAACTATAGGTACCTACTATAAAAAAACTGAAGAATCGGCGTGTCTATACATTAATTTGTTTTTCAAAAAACTGATTGTAGGTGATAAAGGGAGTGTAGCTGAACACAAAAATACAAGTTTTGATTAAAAAATCCGTCTGTCTGTCTGTGTGTTTGCACAAAAAAAACGACGCGGGCGTAGCCGTGGGGGGACAGCTAGTTTTATAATATGGCCACCCTACCGTGGCAACCGCAACACAAGATGCGGGCGGCCGTATTGTATAGGGCACTTACCGGGCCGCTCATTACGGCACGTACACGAGTACCTACGTTATACTGGGGAGCTTAGCTAAGCCTAGTTGCAGCCTGTAACACTAACAGGTTCATTTATTCAGTGGGAAACTAGCGCCATCTAGCGCCTCTTCGTCAAATTATAACTTTATGACTATGAAGAAGAAAAAGAGGTATAGCTCGTAAATAAACTCATATGTGAAGCAAAATAAAAATCTACCTCTATTAATAATTCCTACTAAAAACCGATCCGTATTATAGTTATTTTTCTCTTTGGTACCGATGCTGAATAAAACGTTTGAGATGACACCAATCTTCAGTACATGACAAGATAAATATGGAGTACACTTCATAATTACGAATATTTTTTTACGAATTTGAAAATGACGATTATAAAAATTCCGAATTTCATACTTCCGAATTATTCTCAATTCCAAATTTAAAATTTCAGAATGTGAAATTGACGAATAGTAGATAATTAACGAAATTTCAAACAACCGACTTATTACAAATCCGAAAGACATTTTCCGAAAGAGAAAGGTGTGTTTGAATTAAGAACATTTTTAACTAAACATGGGGGTATATACACTCTCATCTCAAATAGACTTTATGAAAACTTTTATAACATAAACCGTAAACCTTTTTTATAGTCACTGTTACATTTTCAAGTTAAACGTAAATCTCAACGTGCGTCCTACTGTACAACAATAACAGTTCAACTCGCCAATAGCCATTACTCATATTCCCGCCATAGCATAAATCCTTGACAGCCAGTGGTACCAACTTGATAATTTTCTCTCGCGTTTACGGAGGCAGTTTTCTTGCTATTTACTATGTGCAAAAGTTATTTATGTTGTTTACTACACTCGCAGTACCACTAGACTAGGGTAATACTTGTTGGGTAACGGAGCACAAACAGATAAATTTCATTGTAAGGTTATATGGAGTCCTGCAATTCTCATTGCGTTTAGTCTAAACATTGCGTTTTTTTCTAGGTTTTTGTAAAGTAAAGGATTAAAATTGGGTACACAAATAAACTTTCTTACCTTGTTATTATAGCGATCATAGTCGAGTCTCAAATAATCCATAGTATTTTTTAAAGCTCTTTTTCCTTTCTTTTACTTTTTACAAATGTACCTTGTGTTGTGGTATGGAAACTGCAAATTGAGAAAAAGTATGCGGATTAGTGGCAAAAATTGTGTACCTATAATATAACAAACTAGATACAAATAGAAACAAATAATCGTAGCACTGACACTGGTGCTCCTGGAAAAATGACAGCTTATAACAACATCCATCTGTCTTTCACAACATATCACAAGTCATACAAAAACTAAACAAACATTCAAGTCTCGGTCGAGAGAGCCAATTCGAAGATAGGTGGCTTTCATCTACCAGCTTGACAGGGATTGAGATGACTGTCGATGCGAGTAGAATCTGTGACAAGATGATAAGTTGTTTATCCTATATAAATAACTACGGATGCCGCTTTTAGGACAATTTGAATCCATTTATTCTGAGCCATTTCTGAGCTAACTGTTTTCTCGCGACTACGATGATTCATGTTGATCTTTTTAAAGGCACACAAGAGCTGCTAATTTACAAAATGCAAGAAATCTTCAATTTTTCAAAGATTCTTCTTGTTTTTGTTCAAATTTTGTAATGACACACACGCTCATATATATATGTCCCCACGGAGGGGCTCAAGCCTACCCTAAAATTAGACTAAAATTATAAAATATGATTCTGAAAGTGTGTCTTTGTTTCATTTCACGTCGCAAAAGAGCGTGGGCTAGATATATTTTTTGTATGGAAACAGTTTCATGCCTAGTTTATTTTACCGCGGGAAAATGCCTCTTTCACGCGGCATTTCATGTGGTTACTTTACTGGTTAGAAATTAATTTTATTATTTAAATTCAAACTACTTTCCAGTCTTTTTTAATAATCCATCTAAAGCTAACTATTATGTATCAAGAAATTTTAATAACAACCAGAAATTGCATAGACAGATCAATTTTATAAAACAAGTTAAGCATCCTATCCCAACAAAAATCTAACACAAAACTTCCTTATAAATTCAAACAAGGATTAACATTTTCACTGGAATATGTACTTTAATATCCACTAGTCTTTTTATTCCAAGACCCTCATCATCGGGACTGGAAATACCGCATCATAAGTGGAAAAACCTGTACCATTTTCTTGCGCGTATCTTGCGCTTAGGACATGTGATCCGCTAATAAGGAGCCTAGTCTGAAAGCTTGATGGCACGTGTACTTATAACAGGTTTTGATACCTAGGAATGCTTCCTGCACTATTATTTCCTTTAAATACTAGATATTACGAGATGATAGACCGATGTTTGCGTGCTAATTTAAATGTGCGCTCGTTTGATAATAAAATATCTTATTAATGATAACAATACGCATGTATAGTATAAGCTTATTATGTTCATAAACATTTCGCCTTTTATAGTATAACCAACAACTGCGATCCTCAATCCAATAGGGAATATGCATGTAAAAAAATCTTAAGATCTGAACTCATTTTCCAAAAATATCCCAAATTAAGTACCTAAGTATTTGATTAATTTTGAACCTTTGGAAACAATTCTATGATTTAGTGTCCATGATGAAATTTTTCTTTTTTTCTGACGACTTTTACAAATAACATTTTGCTCATATAGATTAACTATCACCTAAGCTATATTTAGATAAATACATAGTTACAATAAATTGAGTTGACATTAATTCTGGTTAAAGGTTAAACTAAGTAACTGTTAACGAGACAAATTAATCAACCAGACACGAGTTTACCTTGAATAGAGTCAAATAAATATTAAATGAACGTGTAGAGATGTTTTATCTCGCGAGTGCAGACGAGCCATACTGGTGTGTGTCTTGTGTGTGCACATTGTGTTTGTGTGCGTAGCACTCAGTTTAGTAGTACGCACACAAGAGACGCGTGTCCATACGCACACAACTACAAGTAAGGCTCTCCTGCACTCGCGAGATAAAATAACTGTAGTTGATAAATCTTTTTCATGTTCGTATAGGTATCTTATCTTATCTTAATTAGCCATACGTGTCCCACTGCTGGGCAAAGGCCTCTCTCCGCTCTCTCCATGACTCTCTTTCCCGTGCCTCTTCCTGCCATGTCTCGCTGAAGGCGTCTAGCTCGTCTCGCCATCGTCGTCTGGGTCTGCCGCGTCGCCTTGTCTCAATTGGTATATGAATAAATATTTCAGTGGACTATAAACTTTCTTTTCAACAGGTAATAATTTACAGTCGATTAAGATCGATAAAGTCACAATTTACATTAAGATTTCAACAGCATTTTATTCGCTGTATAACTACATCAAACTACTTATAATGGATTTAATATACCTAATCCTATAACACCCCATCTTCAAAATGATATAAAATATTTTCGAAAAAAGGCGCTGGCCACTTTTAATCAAGGAACCTTTTTAAGCTCATTTTGAAATGACTGCATTGGTTCAATACCTTACCAAAGCTTTATTATAGGAAAGCTCTACACATTGCCCTACATGTTGCACTCCAACTTAACTGCTTTATTCTAACTGGGCTATGACTAATTACAAACTAAAGTACTTCCAATCTTTATTCTGATCAAACTATGAATGCATGTTCAAAGGAACCGGTCGCAATCGCAAAGTTTTGTTTCGTCACTACGGTGGTGCCAGCTATAAAAACCGGCAGTGTTAGGTGTTAGGTGACATATTACAGTCTCACCAAAAAGAGTAGAAAATAAAAAGTTGTAGTGTCGTTCCTTTCCAATAATTAATTGTGTGAAAGAGACGACACTACAACGTTGCTACTTTTTAATTTCTACTGTTTTTTGTCAGACTCTATGTACGGTTGCGTTCATAAGCCCAGTAATATCACGTGCTTCTATATACTTTAAATATTATTTTCCAAAAGTATTCAGGGACATGTAATTTGCAGTGAAATGTTGAGGCTTTATAAAAGTTATTTGAAAGTATAAAAACACGTGATATGACTGCACTATGAACTTGTACTGTACAGTAGCCAGCGTACAGCACATGCGGCTGGACATATTTACCATGAGAGCGCCTGTATTCCGTAGCGTTAGGGATGAATTTCTTAGTGCGAATGTCCAACCGCATGTGCTGGCTTGTACATAAGCCATTGATAAGACATTGTGTTTCTCACTTTCTCAGTGTAGGATAACTGAAAAAATATAAAACAGATGAAAGGGTAAAAGCAGGTACATATAATATTTTTTTTTAAACTATCATCATAAATTATTGTTTTGTTGAGATAATACATAATCTTTTAAATAAACACTAACTGAAATAATGGAAGTTAAGAATAGACCAGCAAACCCTTTCTAAAAAAATACTGGCAACATTTTTCACGTAACGGTTACAACCGGTTATGTAAGCGAGAACGGTTATCAAAATATAACTGTTTTGTGTACTTGTCAGATTAATTTCGTCTGTCATCTTAAGTTTTACGAAGTTGGCCAGTGTTTGTTAGTTTTGCGATACAATAAAAATATTAATTTAGCGATAGGTTCCGACAGTAGAATTGGTAAAAGAACTAGCAGTGGTTCGCCTGCGGCTACGTTTGCATTTTCATTCGATGGGTTTTCCCGAGATGAAAAATAAGTATTTATGTAATGTGCTATTTATTCTGCCAAATGTATCGAACGAATGTAAAAAAAAGTATCTAGTAGGCTTTAGTCGAACGTCGAGCACATTTGCCGAGCGCAGGTTAGTCGATGTATATAGGCAGCCATGCAGTAATAGATAGGTTTATGTATTTCCATTTGCTTTCTATCTAAATTTAATTTAGGTAACAACTTACTATCATTTTGTTCTGTGGCAACAAGGTGATCTTTTAAGTTTGTTCGTCAAATACTTAACGAGAGAACTGTAATTTTATTTTTTGCACGAATTATAGAAGAGAAGTAACTCGTTTTCACTTTCAGCAATCACAATCTTATAATTTAATTTAATATGTCTTCATACATTGTCTTACACAATTCGATTAGACGAGCTTTGATCCGATTCAAAAGCTCCGCTCGAAAAATAAAATGTAATGCTTCTCACTAAAGTTTTTAATGAATGTTTTTAGTTAGATAAGGTATATTTGAGGAGTGAGCGGTGGTTTTTATTGTCATCAAAGCTATTGTTTAACCTATTTTTGTAATGCGTTAGATACTATAACGTTAATAACACTTAGATAATGTATAGTTCAAGTTCGTATATGCGGAAGCTTATGATTATAACCTCAGCTGTTTTTATATAAATAGTCTATTTGTGAAACTTTAGTGCTGTTAGCTTCCCGAAGATAATTAAAATAAAATGAAAATAAAATATTTTTTACTTGTTTCTTAGCTTATCGATTATTTGAGGTCCATTCTGAAGTACGAAATTATTTTTCTTTAATTCAATTAAATTTTTGAACTTCTACTCGTTTGAACGATCAACCAAAGCGTGTCCTCGGTACTTATTAGCTTTGACATAATAAATATAAAATAGTTTTGTAAAGTCTTACTTCGAATAAAACCTTTTGACTTTGGACAACATAGTATTTCTACTCCCATTCTACATTAAGTTAGTGCTTTGTTTTCCTAGAAAACTAGACATTCATGTTATTTGAGAATCGCGCCCTGCACTGCATGTAATAAACTATGATGGATGATTGCAGACGGACAGACCGACACACAATGAATTAGCTGTAGAGAGCGAATTTATAGCAATTTGTTTGCACTTCATAAAACACTATTACACGATCCTTTAATAACGCCGCGTTCTGTGGGCGCGTTTAAGTCTTTGTTTCTTTGTTTATTGGGTTATTTTACTGCACTAAATCTAATATGATTTGTCTATTAAGATATAACGTATTTCTTTAATTTGAAATGTCAAATGAATAATTATTATAACTGTTTACGGGTCTTAGCCTCAATCAAATGAATAACAATATTCACGAACTGAGTTAATAAATAATACCAAAGTTAGGTCGGGTGAAAGATTTTTAAAAAGTTGATCTTTTTCATTAGGATACACATTACACATCATCTATCCTCGTCGATATAGGCACTTATAGGAGCCATGTCGGAAGCCTGAGGCGGCTCAACAATTCTGAAACCAGGGTTTCTGTGGTAGGCTAACCTAGAAATCCACTCGATAAAGAAGAAGATCATCTACCCTAAGATGGTTCTCAAAATATTTAACTTCCATCTTCACACGCTTGCCAGCTAAATGAAACGTAAATATTTTGTAATTTATCACATTTTAGTGACTAATTTTTTTACAAAAAAGGATGTTTTACCATCCACAAAATTCACTTAACAATATCTAGAACAAAACACATCAACTAAATATTTGTTAATTCATAATTAAAACGCAGCTTCCTAAGCTTTCTGTGTAAAAGGTAATTGCACTTGTATTTGTTCTTTTCATTCCATTTTACGCAATAGGTGATAAATCAAATCACGTTAGCATATCATTATGTACTTATTATTTTGAAATTATCCAACTTAATGAAGCTTACCCATTGTTAGACATTGTTTGTGAGGGCAAAAATAATGGAATCTACGAGTATCTATACTAATAATATAAAGAGGAAAGATTTGATTGTTTGTTTATTTGTTTGCACCAAATAGGCTCCAAAACTATTGAACCGATTTCAAATATTCTTTCACTATTGAGAAGCTACATGATCCCTGAGTAACATAGACTATATTTTAATTTCAATAAAGATTTGGGATCCTTACTAAAACTTCAATAATGTAACCCAAGGTGTAAAAAATACCTAAAATATTCCTAATAATTGAATAGGCGCCGAAACTACTGAACCGATTTTGATGAAACTTAGCACAAATACAGAATAAATTTTAAGAAAGAACATAGATTTACCGCAGGAAAATTTCTCATTACCACGGGAAAAATTGTTAAAGCGGGCGGAGATGGTACAAAGATAGAATAGACCTTGCGGAAGAACATAAGGTACGGGTTAGTACTATTATTTTCTTCTGTGACATAGGCTAACTTTTACCGCGGGAAAATTTCTCGTTTCCATGGGAAAAACACGGGCGGAGCCGCGGCGGGAAGTTAGTAATGAATTATAATAGGAGACAGCTCATTTAAATAAACATATTGGTTTGAAACACAGAATGAATAAAATTGAATATTAAATGCTTAGCATTAGCTTATGACTCAAAGCGGTCATTTAAACTGAAATTCTATTTAAAATTCACGTAATTTTGGAGCCAAAACTCCAGTCTCTAAGGTAAGCCAGGGTTAAATGGTTAAACCCAGATGAAATTTTAAATAGACATTGATCTGAGCGTTTCATTTAACAAGAAAGATCGCAAAGGTAAGTTTTGTTATAAGTATACACTGGAGAAATACTTTTACAGAACAATTTACACATGAATAAAGATATTTTATGGAAATTTTCTTCAACCGAAATCATCAAAATCTAAAATCAGAATATAATGAATTATATTTTATATCATAATAATTATTATTCTCTTTCACTTATAAGAAAATATGTAATGTGTATCCAAAAAGATTATTATCATATTTCGTTTCGTTATCTTAATATAAGTATATTGTTTAATTATTATGTTATAGTGAATTGGAGGGTAGCATGGTAAAAATTACAACTTTAGCAATAAGACTGCCTATTTACTTTTAATATTAAGACAATATGCAACACTAAAGTATTTTTTTATGTGCCGTTTAGCTTATAGTGAGGTTCATTTTCGACCAAAAGTGCTCTACAGGAGTGACAGATAGAATTTTTTCATTTATTACTGGCGCGAATCGGACTATTAAGTTTAGGAAAATAACACTAAATTAAAAAAAATAATAACCCCCGACACAAAACGGTTACTTAATCCTTTCAACAACTAGAAAAGAGCTGATAATCTTCAAATGGCTGAAGATATTTTCTTGGATCATAGCTAAGAACACTCTCGATTGTGACACATTGCATTTCATTGCATTAAAAAAAACTAGATCAAAATCGGTGCATCCGTTTAGGAGCTACGATGCCACAGACAGACAGACACATACGTCAAACTTATAACACCCCTCTTTTTCGTCGAGCACCAAGAATTCCCGTGTTAACATTAAACCGCGCACCATGTTCCATGCTCAAACGCGCACATTTCCCGCGCCTCTTCCGCATGTTGCGGTCGCGTGCGCATCCCGCCCAAATTACCCATGATCCCTGGATGCGAGTTTATGATGCGAACTGCGTTGCGGTGTGAGCAGAACTTAAATTACCGATGTAACTGTGAAGATAAGATTGCACAGAAAGTGTATAGACATAATTTATTTGACTAAACACAACAGTGAAACAAAAATAAATAAGTAGTTATGTTTACTGTATTCAAATAAATTATCTTACACTATGTAAGAAATAAAACTTCTGAAATTACTCTAGTATAACTTATGTAGCTCAGAGGCGATTTTTGTCAATTTTACGATTTTTTATTGTAAATCAAAATAAAATTCCACTTTAAATGTTCTGTGTAAAAATCGTACAAAAACGACAATACAAGCTTGTGACGTCATAAGCTGGTCATTTCCTATAATTTTTCATATAAAATATTGTTTTTGACATTTCAGAAAAAGGAGCTTTTTTGACTAGCCAGTCAACATACCTAAAATAATAATAATAAACGATACACAAAAGACACACATTATATAGGCACGATAGTTGTGTGTTGTATAACAGTTTGTTTGTACTTTGTAGTGCGATGTCAAACAGGGCTAGATCTCAGCTTTTGCCGTTCAATTTGTCAGTTTGTTTGCAATTTGCATGCGTCAACAATAACAAGCTTTGAAAAGAGTTCGACCATGTTCAAATATAAAGTTTTGTCATTGGAAATGGTTTTTCGTTCACTCCAGTATAGGCAGGTACGTGTAAGCCCTGATTATACGAAAACGTGTCAAAAGTGTTTGTTCTATAGACACAAAATATTGTATTAAATCTACTCCCGCGTTGTTTTTTGTTTTGACTTTTCCGTGCGCAGCTTCCCGAAGGAATGAGATATTTTCCCGTGGTCAAAAATATTTATTATGTTGAATGGGGATATGAGGTACCACCCTGCAATATTTCATTTAAATCGGTCTAGCAGTTTCGGAGATTAGCCCATACAAACAGACAAACAGAAAATTTAAAAAAAAAGGATATGTTCTATATAACTTTTTAAACTGCCCTCCCTGACTCGGTTTTTAGCTCTCTTTTTTCTATGTACAGATTTTCGATCTCTACAGTTTCATAATACAGATATGAGCGTATTTATTTTCCTCCAATCAGCGAATTCGTTCACAATGTTTTCATTCCCGTTTGAAACGAGGATCCTACCGGAATAGGGCTGCCATCTGTCCGGGCAAGGTTGAAATCATAGTCCGGGTAAAAACCAGACCACGATAAAATTCTGGGTTTTCGATCAAAACCGTCTCCACAATTTAAATAATAGTTAATATGTATTATCACACGTGCACAGATTATCTAATCTACTAACAGTATTTATGCAAAAAAGACTTTAAATTTATGTTTTCTTTTAAAAAGCATTGAAATGTCCGGGGTGAAAGCTCCAAAATCCGGGGAACTTACGCTTTCGGTCCTGGGGCAAGTTTTAGAAATGGCAACCCTAAACCGACACGGAGTTCAATCGAGTGGGGGAAATAAAATTCCGTCTCCTAATAATATGTTCACAAACATATACGGGAAAGGAAAATAGCAAGTTAATTTTAAGGTATGTAAATATTTTATATGTAGGTATAACATGACTTACTTTGTAAACATTTTTACGGGAATATACTCATATGTGACGTTCCACGTGCAAAGGTACCTATATATATTTCTCCACCGAGGAAGGGCTCGAACCTACCTGAATTTGGGGTGAATAGGCCTTAGTCGACCACTCTGGTTCAGTGCGGTTGGTCGACTTCAAACCATTTTTTTTCCTTTTTAGGCGCGTGTTTATTGTTTTGTTTTTAACCCTATGCGGGAAAAGTCAAAGAGCCACTCAGGCGCAGCCGGTTCAAAGTGGTAATAAATAAATAGATTGTGGCGCCCTTATTTATTAACACGCGAAATGCCTTAGTCTAGCTGATGTTTAACAGCATTTCAATTTTAACCAACTCCGGTTAATACTCGTATAACTGGGTAATTTTAGGGTGCAAATGTAAATGAATGCAATCTTCATTAACTGAAGCAATCTACGGTTTAATTTTATTGTATGGTTTAGTGCGTGCTATGCAAACGTTATACCTACTGCTGTGCTAATGAAAAATACAGTAAGATTTACAACTTTTCATCTTTACTGCGTTTTTAATTAGCACGGCAGAATATATATCCTTTGACTGTTAGACGTTATGACTGTACCTAATACTACCGCGTACTACTAAGATTATTTTACGTATATAATATATGGAATGACCATATTATTATTATTTTCCGTCGTATATAAAGTAACCTATGTCCGCCATAATAATCACAACCTAATCACCTTGAATTTTTCATCATAATCCGTTCAGTCGTTAAGGCGTGAAAATTGTTAGAAAGATCATGTTAAGGTTTTATTTAAATTATTATCATTATTAGTTAATACAAAATTATTTCTAAGTTAACTTTAAAACTTACTTCAACCACCATTCCTCGACGTCTGTACTCTTTTAGTACTATATGTCCTGCAAATAAAGATAAATAAAATTATTTCCTCATATATACTGAATAGCAATAACACATAAACAAGAACTAAAATAAATCACCTCAGCGAAATAACATTTCAATTATGTAAGCGGAGCCGCAGGCTAAACCATTAGGTATTTGATTTAATAAACAACTCTCGTATGGGAACCGCAATCTTAGCTAGTTCATTTAAAGGCCATGTTAAGTTATCTATTTTTAAGGTATTCATATTATATTATGCATTATATCACTGCTATGCTAGCTACATAAAAAATGCAAAAGTATAAAAAAAACAATAACCAAAAACATTGTTTGTTTATTATTTCCATTTCCATGGATTTATTAAATACTAAACTTACGGATTAAATCCACTGTCCCCACCGAGCGGTTCAAGCCCCCTGAAATCAGGGTGAACAGGCCTTAGTCAACCACGCTGGTCAAACGCCGGCGGTTATTTCACATGAAACGTGATTTGAACATACCCAAAAATAGGGTAAAAGAGGGTTAAATCGACTATTTCCACGAATTAATTCTCACACGACCTTTGAATTTCTTTACTAGTGAGTTTTTTATTTCATTATAGAGCGCTGTAAACGTATATAGAAAAACATTTAAAAAAAAAAGTACCAATGACGTGCGGGGCTCAAAAGCGTAGGTATCTCTCGAATGGCAAGCATCAGCTTATCGACTACACCATCGACGACGATCTTTCTAATATTTTACCATTCTTTATGTTATGTTGACTTGGTGGCTGACTAAGAGACCCCCACACTAGCGTCTTTCGAGCGTCAACGTCGTGCGTCGCGCATACAATCATCCGCGACCGTGTTTTGTTTCACTCGCCTTGCTGCCTATGATTGTATGCGCGACCATTGACGTCGACGTTTAAAAAACGCTAGTGTAGGGGTTCTTTTACAATACAACCAACTCTAAAGTAAACCACAGAGGATATTTTTTCTTTTACTGCACACAATTTTTTTGAAGTGAACCTACGCTTATGTCGAAAAAGTAGGTACGATCAACGGATGTATTATACTGAAAAGAAGCCGAATCAAGTTTTACGCGCGGTTTTAAACTAGTCAGATAAACTATTTCTAAACCTAATAAGTTAAACAACCTGAAATGTCTCGTGCAATGAACTCCTTAATATTATAAAGCTTGAAGGCTCGAAAATCTCGAATATTATCAGCAAGTTTGAGCTAAATTACCGGGTAGCCAAGCCAATTTGTATACGATAAACATAATTCGACACAATGCGGGGGCCATAGCAATCTGTTATCAAGTCGGAAATGATACAAATTATGGAGTAGAACTGGATCTACATTAGGTAGACCTAAATTTGCAGATAAATATGCTTTTTATAATATAATAAGCTATTTATATGACAATAACTTCAGTACGTTACTAAGGATTACAAATCTACTACTATAGCTTAAAGTCAAAACTATATCGTGAGATATTATATCAAATTAAAGGGCTTGTGTAACGATCTCAAAAAAAAAATATTTTACAATTTTATTATGAATACATATCAAGTTATTGAAGAAAATAGGCCATTCCTTCCCCTTATCTACGAAACTAAACTACTTTACCTCAAACTCGTTTACTTTTCATTTTTTATACGTGAATGTTCCATAATGATTCTTATTTTAAACTTAGAACCCTTTTATGTTCCAATATGGAATATTTGCAAATCAGCGCTATGTCGAGCTCAAAGTTCAGCCAGCATTTATGTTTCGTGCTAGTTTCTGGGTAGGTAAATCTTTTGTTCGCCATACAGCATGAATAGGATTACCATAACTCGGGTAGCTTGTCACAATAAGCCATTCTTTCTTGTCATTATTGGGTCGTAATTAACGTCATTAGTATATTTACTGGCCACATTTATGCCGAAGCGGGAGCTATGAAAGCGGGTGGTGTCTAAGTTGCAAAATACCGCGATTTATATTTACTACTGAGGCCCGACGTGGTGGACCGACGATCTGGTGATGGTCGCTGGAAGCCGCTGGATGCGGGCAGCGCAGGACCGATCATTGTGGAAATCCTTGGGGGAGGCCTTTGTCCAGCAGTGGACGTCTACAGGCTGAGATGATGATGATGATCATGGCTGAAGGTTTTAAATTCACCGGGATGGTTTTGAGTGCTTGTTCTTTTCAACGATTTTTCGAAAAAGAAAAATACTGTAACTCAACACTTGAAACACTTTGGCTTAAACAAGGCTTTAAAAATAAAATTCTCCATCATATAGATTTTCTTTTGTTTGATTAAGTAATAGAAGAATAACCAAAAATATGGTTTTTGAAACAACGAGACCGAATAGCGAAAAATATGAATGCTAAAAATATCACTGCACAAAAAACCGGTTACGCGAGAGCTTACAAATTAATACTACTACACTAACTACTATACTGTTCATTTCTTTTGTTTTGCAGTGAACCATAGACTATACACTATATAAACCGGCAGTAACGATTTACTGACATTTCACGGCAAATAGTAAGTCGGTAAAGACTTTCGTAGCCCTTCGATTGCTGAAAATTATTCTATTAAGCATTTTAGATCACAACACAAAATGTGTGGTAGACATGAAGTTGATATAATTTACTAAGAGAATAAGCCGAAGTCTAAGATTTTTTTCCATTTCATGGTAAGGACCAGCGAAATAAATATGAACAGCTGTGTTTCGGGTCGTTCACCTCAATCGATTCCAATAACCAACGCCGCTATGGCTTGCTGGTTATTGTCATTCGATTGGTGGTTATTGATTTATGGAATGAACTGTGTACGGAAATTATTTAGTAACTGACTAAACGCATCTGATTTCAGCGCACTCTAAATTACAGGCATATAATAACTGCCTAGATCAATAAAATATGATTTCGCTTGTAGAATGCTTGTACGAGTATAATGTATTTTTTTCGTGGGAATGAAGCATTTTCCCTCGGTAAAAGGTAGCCTATGTTACTCAGGGTGAATGTAGCCTTCTAATGGTGAAATATTTTTTTAAATCGGCACCGTAGTTTTTGGGTTTGTTCATTACAAACATACATAAACACACCTAAACAAATACAAATATTTCCTCTTTATAATATAAGTATGAAGTATACTATGGCTCCCAAGAACGTTAGAATTGTAATATACCTATTACCAGCGGACGGATTTGAAAGACAATTAAAGCACTCTTTTCTTTAATTTGATTATGCTTATGTCGAAATAGTACGACGAATCAAGCTTCACCGGACTTGTTCAAGCACCTGTGTTACACAGGTGCTTACACAGGCTGTGTAAAGCACCCATAATATGACGACTGGGTTTGTACATACACATCGCACACTTCTCAAAAGCGACACAATTCCAATTGCAGTATCTAACATTGTTCTGACGTTCTTGATTGGTCCTTGAAAGAAAATGTCGTTTTAACGTGGTTTTTAAGAAGAACGCAGTATACTGTATCCTTCTGTATCAAATTATTCGATTTCACGCTTTTAAGGACAAAAAGTGACAGGTGATTGTCAATTTGGTTTTAGATATGTCAAACATCGATTTGACGCATCATACCGGACAATAGCCGCACTCCTTCTACCAGCAGTGGATTTTTACAGGCTATTTAGAAAGGGAAGACTTTCTATGTCAATATCTGTAATATTCACTAACTATAAGATAAGACCTATATACCATGTTTAATGCAAAAATGCAGACTAAAAGAAGAGATAGATAGATTGTTAGATTTAAAGATTATTCTATTCTATTCGCTTTTCCCTTCCACCGCGCCTCGATTAAGGAGCTTGCGAAAGCCCAGTGGGTACCTACTTACTTACCTAGCGGCAAAGCTGCCTTTGCGCATGTTTACAATGTAAATTGCGTGTCAAGCGCACAGCTCGACGACGGACACGGAGCTAACAAGATTGACGACTCACCTTTTTTGTTTATTTTTTACTAGCTCTAAGCTCCGCCCTCGTTAACAGTTTTTACCCGTGGGAATGAGGCATTTTCCCGCAGTAAAATGTAGCCTATGTTAATCAGGGTGAATGTAGCTTTCTAATGGTGAAAGAATTTTTGAAATCGGTTCTGTAGTTTTTAATTTTATTCATTACAAACATACACACACACACACACAGATACACACAAAAATACAAATCTTGAGTAACATAGGCTAACTTTTACCGCGGGAAAAGTCTCATTCCCACGGGAACAACTGTTAACGCAGGCGGAGCCGCGGCGGAAGGCTAGTGTTATCATATTCTTATTTATTTCTCATCGCCATTATAGCAATTTCTAATGATAGCGCGTGAAGCAACCTCTAATCCACCGTACCATAATTTGACCTTTGCTACCGAATATTTTACACTTTCGTTTTCGTTGAACTTGAATGTGCTACGGTCCTGCCTCCATTTATATTGGGTCTTTTCTTTACACTTACTTTTGCTGTTATTTCTACCATTTTGGTAATAGTACTACAGGGACTTCAGAGGAAGAGGAAAGATCTCACTCCAATAGAAAAAGATCTGGTATTAAAATGTGGTATTTATATAAAACCGCCTATTCATTATACAAAACCGCCTATGTAACAAAAAACTAGAGTCATTGACTTTCATTCGGCAGGCGTCGTCGAATCAATTTGACCAATCCGCACTGGGCCAGCGTGGTTGACTGAGGCCTGTTTACTCTAATATCAGGGTAGGATTGAGCCCCTCGGTGGCGACATATTATTATGAGCTATTAACGAACTTTGTTACATAGACTGCTAAATTCACTACCCGTCCTTTTTGGCCGCGCCATAAACAATGCCCGGCGGCGGGGGCGCGGCCAAAATCAAAATCAAAACTAATAATCAGAGACGGAGCCCCTCAGGCGTCGTCTCCTTGACGATGTTTTTCAGTATCAACGCGCTAGGCCTAGGTCCGAGGCTCCCTCAAGCCACCCCTAGACGCGTTGGTACATAACTACTTTGGGGTAGAGTCTTCCGTTCCCCCACAAGTCTGGTAAAGCTGGATTCGTCGTACTTTTGCGACACTTGTATAATAATAGGTCAAATAAAAAAAAGGGTAAAAATAATACATTTAAAATATTAAAGCGTAACCCTATATTATGATGTACGGAAAAGCCCATGATTTCGCTCTTATTAGATTCCGCTAAAAGCCATGAAGACGTCAAATTAACACTGCGGCGACCTGAAAGGCGCGGGGCCGTCGGAGATGATATTACTTCTAATTCAGATCAGAGCTGCTCAGGGCGTGGCGTTTACACTGTCTTATGATATTACAAAGAGTTTTTTTCAGCTATGCTATGGCATAATTCGAACGAAAAGAACAAATGATATAATCTATACATACTTACTTATACTTATAAGTTTGATTATTACTCTGTATTGTTTGACCTATTAATTGTTTGTATAGATTAAATAAATTTTTTTGGCGATTAAAAAATTTTAAAATGAGGAACTTATACTTATAATATTATAAAAAGGAAAACTTTGATTGTTTGTTTGTTTGCATTGAATAGGCTCCGAAACTGCTGAACTTGGTATAAATATAGAATACTTAGACGTTGGGAAGTAACATAGGCTATCTTTTCCCGCGGGAAAATTTGTTAACGCGGGCGGATCCGCGAGGCGGAAAGCTAGTAGGTACATATACAGATATGATATGAGCAATGTCCTTTAGATTCTATGGTGAGGTTAGGTAACTTGCTAGCCTAGTTTGTTTGACATAGCTATTGAATTCAATGTAGAAAATAAGAAAAATTATAATTATAATGAATGAAGGACATAAAATAAACATGGGAAGAATAAAAAAAAAAAGTTAAAGCGCTTTTTAAGAAATTTGACAGGAAAACATCCATCAGGGTCACCCATGTGAAATAAATAGATATACGTACAATAAAGAATAAAAACCCATTGTGTGTGTGTATATGTTGGCAACATTGCAACGGTATACTAGTTGGAACAATAGCTTATCAATCTCAACTGTCCAACCATATTGTGAGAAGAGCAATCAAATTAAAACAATCAAGAAATTGTTCCCGTAGGAACACATTCAAGATAATATGTATGTACCCGTATCAATCAAAATATTTGTAGAAGATCAATAACATATTGATTAAAGTTTACTATATAGTAGATGCTTAATAAACTTTTGAATATACATATAGAAACTAGCATTCCGTCGCGGCTCCGCCCGCGTTATCAATTTTTCCCGTGGGAATAAGGCATTTTCCCCGCAGTAAAAGGTAGCCTAGGTTACTCAGGGGGTGAAAGAATATTTGAAATCGGCACATTCGTTTTGAATTTATTCATTACAAACATACACACACACAAAAATACAAATATTTCCTTTTTATAATATTATATGATTAAGGTATTTTACAATGTGTTCTGTACCATAATACCGTTGCTTTATAATATTAATTTGTTTTTTGAAAAAAAAAACTAACGTTTAGCTATATTACTTAAAATTAAATAAAACGCACTCTACATTCAACTCGCTCGCGTACTGTATGCTCTATTTTTCTTGCATTTCTATGCCCTTACAGCGTTCTGTATATTGTGTACCTTTGTGACGTACAATTGATAGATAAATAGGTAATCTAGTTCATTGCGCTATCACTATCTGTACATTGCGCGTACGCATGTATTTAAAGATGTTTTAAACAGTTTTATTGCATTCCGAGTAATGATTGCACTGACTACGCTTGTTGCTGCCTAGGGCTCGATAGCTAATGTAAGTTTAATCGATGGTCATCTAAAGATATACTGAGATGTACTAAGGCCTCTGGAGCTACCACAGACTGTAAAACAAAGACCACGCTTACGGAAAAACTCCAATTATAAATATTATCTTTCAAGCGCTGATCACATCTGTTTTTGACGTTATTGTACCAGAACAGAACTGCGTATACTAATCTACTCATAGCTGGGTTCTTCCATGATTGGGAAGTACAGTAGGCAGCACATGCAGCTGGGCTTATCGATCTTGAGAGCGCCCGTATTCCTTAGATGTAGGGGTAAATTTCTAGTGCGAATAGTGCTGGCTTCTGTTCAAACACAATCCCCACACTTAGCAGGTGGGTACTGTGAGCTATTCGATCCCTAGATTATGTAGCCTTTAGCCGTCTCAGGATAAAACGGAAATCAAAATTTCCGTGGTCAAAGGACTAAGTCCTCCTGTGATGAATAGGCTGTTGATAGTTATCTAATCAATCGCCACCTCATCTGTAATAACAATTTATAAAGAGGAATATTTTGATTGTTTGTTTGCATGAATAGTCTCCGAAACTACTTAATCGTTTTAAATGAAAATTGCTACATATATAGGCTACCATTTACCTCGGGAAAATTCCTCATACCCACGGGAAAAACTGTAAAAGAGTAGTAGTAGTAGTAGAGTACTTTATTAGAATAGATAAACGAACTTTCCCCGTTGCTTCTCATGCGTGGTCTTACAGGTTTGTGGGTCTGTGGGTCTCCTAATATGGCGCCCCGTGGCAGTGGCCTTGTGCAATTTGTAAATCGCTGTTCTTGCAAATGGGTTCTTGGTTACTTCGAGGCATTAAATCGCAAAGTTATAGATTACTGCAGAGTAATTGCTATTTAAATAGCCTATCCAAAGAGACGAAATTCCTAGTATTCATTTAAAAACCATAAAAATCTTAAAACTGTCCTAAGATGACAGATTCGGAATAAAATTAGTTCATTAATGGGCTCAATTCTGCCGTAGCCGCTATAATCTCTAAATTTAAGTTGTTGGTCTCTTTCATACATATGGGAATCAAAAAGGATGGGGAGATGAATGGATTTAATTTTGAATGAATGAGAAATAAAATCAGCAGCGCAGTTGTCAAACTCAGCTTAATTTAGTCGGGATGTTTTTAAATTCCTGCTAATTTACGCGTAAATTCGATGTTTGACGTGTCTAAATGTAGGTTGGCAATCGCCTGTACCTTTCCGTTCTTAAGAACGTGAAAGGGACATATGGTTCTTAAATTTAAGTTAGAGTGTAAAATGTAGATTCGGACCCATTTTCTCATATGAATAAACCTTTAGAAAAGCGTGCAGTTGTTCGAATCGAACCTCGAACTCAAAAGTAAAATGTGTTAGTTATCATAGGAAGGTGAAGGTTAGAAAAAGAAGTTGTAAAAAGTGATTTGTAAAATCTTACTTCGAATAAAACATTTTTCATTTTTTCATTTAGATTTAACTCAGGCAGAGACTGAAAAGCAGCACATGCTATGAGTCTCTGACCTTTTCATTCTGTACTGTCAATGTATCCCACATATTATGTAGATACCTAAGTTTTTTACTTACTTTACGGGTGAATAAAGTTTATTTATTTATTTATAACTTCCCGCCAACTGCACATTGATTGCAAACGAACTGAACGGTCAATGTGCAGAATATGGTCAAGTGCAGGATACGCACCGCGATTCTGATCCTATACAAAACAACTGTGCAAAGTCCTAAGTATTCAGTGGTCTTGGTTGTAAACTAACATTAGAAATTTCGAACTGCTGATTCGGAGTAAGAGTGCTATTGCAGTCCGTTTGTTGACTAACTTCAGAAATGCCCAAACGTTTTCAGCTGATTATTAATCTTGTTTTTCGATACCTCTCATACAGAAAACATGCAACGCCTGTGGAGTTTCTTCCGGCTAGTTTTTCTCCACAGAAAACAGCCAAATTGTGAACTCGCCTCGACGTCGAAAAGTGATTTGTAAAATCTTAGTTCGAATAAAACTTTTTTACTTTTTGACTTGAAAAAAACTTTATTTCCGTGGACATGTTAACCGTTAATAGTAAATTAAGGTATGAAAATGAGTGATTGCGTACTAAACCCGTTATCAAAGTCACAATCACAGAGCGTAAATCAAGATACAAAGTTCGTGACGATTCTCAATTTGGGCAATTTGGAGTTAATAAAGAAACTTTGGTGCTCAGCGGGTCACGAAATCATATTTTTGTTCTTGAAGTTGATACAGAAGCTTAGGGCGTGTAATTGCTGCATAAAAAGTAATTCGAAAAACTCTGTAAGACAATTGCTACAAATGTGTCTTAAATAAAAGATATGCCTGAGAAAACCTCGTAAAGGACAGCTTTTGTCGAATTCCTTTTTTTATAAATTGGGCAATAAAACGCGCAGTATTTGCACTATATTACGCATTTGTTTTAAAGCTCTAAAGATAATCGTATAATAACTAAAAAACTACAGAATTGTTATTTACGTATCACACTTTTTTTTCAGTAGGTAGTTTTTTGTGTCTCCTTTAAAAGATTTTTCGAATGCATTTAGGTGGTTTTCTCAACTGGGTGACGATACACACATGACACATACATACAGTCACGCCTCTTTCCCTGGAGGGGTAGGCAGAGCCTTCCTTCCACTTGCTTGGGACAAAATTGGGATCCTTACTTATACTCCATTAATCGCCTCCTTCCTTAATCCTTACTTAAACTCCAAGGTGTAAAATATTCCTAATAATTAAATAGGCTCCGAAAATACTGAACCGATTTTGATGAAACTTGGTACAAAGATAGAATAGACCCTAGGAAAAAACATACTCTACTTTTTACTATGGGAAAATTCGTCATTCCCACGGGAAAAACTGTTAACGCGGGCGCAGCCGCTGTGGAAAGCAAAATATTTTTGTTATTGACTGCAAGCAACCGCCATTTTCTAACCTGTGCAATACTATTATAATTTCTCTGCTGCAAGGATCTTGCAGGGATTGACATTTGACGTGTCTAGAAATTACTGTAATTTTCCTGCAATAAAGTAGGCTATAGTCTTTATTTGGTTTCGTTGAAGTTTATTGATAAAATAACACTATTATTTTTTTATATGTCCCGTATTTGATCTTCAAACTTTTTCGATCTAATCTCTCTCACTTTGTAAGGTAATTTGTCGCTGTTAATTCTCGCCACATGACAGAATTTAACAAATCTATTCCTTTCTTTATTTTAACAATACAAAGCAGTGTTATAATGTTTAAACTAAAGTATGTTATATGTTCTGTAGGAAGTCGTCAGATAAATTAGAGTCTAACTAGATACCTTTACCGCAACACGAGGTCATTTAACAAAACGCCGGAGTTTCTTAATAACTGTGACATTACCCAACATTAGAGGCGAAATGGTGACGTAAGGAAGATATTCTTAAGTCTCACTTTGTAAGGATCTAAAGTCGACGTTTCTAAGTACAGACAAGAGCAAGCTAAGCTGAATACTTTGGCAACGTTCTTCCATTGAATAAGGACAAAATGCGCGTTTCAATTTACCTTGCACTTAACTGTCCGTATTTTTTACGCACTTACTTACTGGACTACTTATAGCGTTATCCATCATTGTAGCACAAATTACGTATAGCGGCGGCGGAAACTTTTATATTTTGTGATTGTAGCTATGGCCTACGTTTGGTGGATGATTTGGGGATCGCAGTGGTAGTTGGTTACACAAGTGAACGGTATTCCCTTTTCACTTTGTTGCGTGTATTTGTCGCGGTTTATACGACATTTGTAGAAAAAATCGATTTGTAGAAATAGTCGATAAGCGGCCCAAAAATAGCTAGTGGTACGTCTGCCTTCAAAGCAGAGGGCCGCGGGTTCGAATCCCGCTTAGGGAAACATTCACGTGATTAGCACTTTTGGTTGTTTTGTGTCTAGATGTTGTATATTTAAATATGTATGTATGTATATAGCTATTATGTCTACACCTATAGTACTACAGGCTCTGCCTAGTTTGAAGTTAGATGGCCGTGTGCAAGATGTTCGCACTTATTTATTTATTTATTTATTTCTAAGCCGGCGGAGACCACACTGTCAGACGTTTTATTATAGCTTGCAAAATGAGAAATCTGAGCGCACAACAAAGTATCCTTTCTTAGCAACAACAAATAACATGAGAATGTGTAAATGGAATCCCTAAGAGGTTGAAGTGTGAAATTCGAACCTCTCATACCGGTGCAACTGACTAACATTACTCAGGTACCTACTTAGAGACACAATATAACTGTAATCAGAAGGTCCTTAAAATAGCGCCCCACGACAATGGCCCTAATTCATAATTAAAAATAGGCAATAGTCACATCGCACTCTACGTCTAAACTCGCCTTTGAACAAGGATTGTGTTGTGAGCAATATCAGTTTTCAGTTTAAAATTACATCACTACAGCAAGTATTTTATATCATTTTATAGTGCAATGATAATTTGAATATTGCAGAACTTTTTTTGCTAGATTATCAAGTTTAAGTAGGGACTAACTACAATTTGGTATTCTGTGGTTTTAAGTGTTTTTTGTTTACTTCAAAGTGCATTTAATAATATTTAAAATAGTTTAGAACGCATTCCTGTTCGATATAAATTAAGATTAAAAATGCTCCAGATTCCACTTCTCGAGTACTATCGCCGCACCTTTTGAAAAGGGCATTCAGCAAAGCCTCCCGTGATCTAATAGCGTGGCCTCGGGAAGCCCTACTCACGCCGTAATCCGAGGCCTCACTCTACGGGTTCTGTGGCTCTGTTGCTCAGCAGTTGTATAATATACATTAACGCCAAGTCCAGAAAGGGAATAAGGAAAAAAACTGAAGTTGTTGTTCATTTAGTAGTGTGGTTATCAGCTTTGAACTAACCCAACTCTACCTAAAAATAAATAATATCGTTTTAACAGCGTCGCTAGCGAAGTGGCCAGGCCCAGCGACTTCCATTTAGAAGTTTGCGCGTTCAAACCTTGGCACGTAATGTGTTTTCGATTTTACGAACGCTTATTCGACGCTCTTATGGTGAAAGAAAACACCAACTTGCACACAACTGCGAAGTAATTTAAAGGTTGTGTGTGAAGTTGACCAACCCGTACTGGGCCAGCGTAGTCAACTAAGGCCTATTCACCCAGAGTAAGTTCGAGCCCCTCGGTGGGGACATATTATATGAGGTGTTAACGACGAATAAATATATATGTGGGGACATCTCATACACGGCCATCTGATCTGACCTTAAACTAAGCAAAGCCTGTAGGTACTGTGAGTGGCAGACAGCTGATATATAATAGATAGATAAAAACTTTAATTGATTCATAAACATACATACAATATCCATACACAAAGCAAACATAAATGCTCGTCACTTGCTCTGCTCTGAGCAGAATTTGAACCTGCGACTCTGTGCTTCGAAGTACCAACAAAGCTTCGGGGCCGTCATGAATGGATAGAATACGAATATTACGAAGCTTGACCATAACCGCTTTAAACTATAATAATTGACTTTTAAAATGTAGTAGGCGAAGTGCACAATCATCTAGTTGTAACTTGTATTTATGGGTCCCTTTCTCGATCTGATTGCGGCCCTGGCTCTGCACTGCTGACAACATCGTTTGTTATGCAAGCTTCACTGGTTTCCTACTGCTTATAGTGTCTGATTGGATTTACTTAATAATGAAAATCAAACCTTTTATATAATAATTATTATATATATGGATATAATTATTCAAATTCTACTCTTAAAAACATTTATATCTACTTTGTCAGAGGTGGAACATCAGTTTCATATTTGGAAATCACTATCACTATCACTACATAGTATAAAACAAAGTCGCTTTTTCTGTCCCTATGTCCCTCCCTTTGTACGCTTAAATCTTTAAAACTACGCAACAGATTTTGATGCGGTTTTTTTATAGATAGAGTGATTCAAGAGGAAGGTTTATATGTATAATACATGCATAATATGCTTAAGGATAACCCACAATAACCATTTTCCCGTGCGGAGCCGGGGCGGGTCGCTAGTTATTTTATAAACTACAGACCACATAAACAAAAACCTGTATAAAAATATATATGTCCAGCCATTTTATCTTGTTTAGCAGATCCGTTTTGTGCAGATGCAAATATTATAGATGTATCTTTAAAAAAATCCCAGTCCATAAATGCGTCATTAATTTCAAGTTTATCGACATCGATTTCGTTGATCGATCCATCCTGCGGCTTATTTTCCCAATCGATGCAAGATCATCGATATTTCTCAGAATATATTCTCATTATTTCTCATTCTTAGGTACCTGGCTATTACCTACGACGCTACGACTCATTGTTGCGGTCCCATCGGGTCCTAAAATAGCCGCAATGTACCATAATAACCATGCATAGTAATCAAATTATTTTGAACTGCAATTCTATGTAAAATATTCTTCATATTTTGCACGGAAGAATGCACTTTGTTGACGCAGATCGATGGACGAAATTGGATTGAAAATGAAAATGTCCAAGAGGTCATTATGCGTCGACACACGGCCCATAAAAGCACAGATAATGTAGGATACAGATAGGAAACTCCATACAAGCGCTCTTTGCCAACGCACACACACCACCTCTGATGGCCTTCTTACCTAAACCAGGCTACAAAAGAAGTCAAAGAATTAAATCGCTTATACGTTAAATGCAGTGTGAATAAAAATTTACTTTACTTTATGTAATTGTGTTTAATATGGAGCCGAAGGTTTTTTTTTTTTGAGGCTTAGAATATCTAATTTAATAAAATATATAAATGAATATTAATTATAGAAAAATAATAATAATAAATAAATAATAATTATTTTATTAATTTTACCTGTTAAGGTATTCGGCTCATGGATACGAAAGTAAAAATAATTTGTGCACCAGGAAACGCAGGTACTCTACCCACGTGCGTTTAGTTAGGTGGTCTGCCATCAACGATCTCTTCTATCTAAACACTTCCGGAAACCTTTGACTAATGCAGTAAGAAATAAAGTACACACATGAGATTTACTTCTATACCCTCGTTTTTTGTGGTTACAGGAACGTCGCATCGTCGGCCATTTTGTTTATTTTTATTTGTAATGCCTTGGACATGTCTCGTGCGCTATGCGCGAAAAATTATCTTCTCGATTACGTCGTCGGATCGGAACGTATTGTTATGGTACAGAAAATAAGGCATTTTGAACAGCCACTATTAATTTTGTTGAATTTCTAGCCGATGCGTTTATCTTTTATGACAGACTACTTTTGCCGCAGCCTTATTATAAACATGAGCCATGTTGGCATTAAAATAAAATAAGAAGAAGGTCATTGTCCTCTCAAGTAGTAGCTTTTGCAACGATTTATAAGTGGCAGAGAATATCAAATAAATCCTTAGGTACGTTATAAAACTCGACAAGAAAAATTTATCTCGTCATAATGCGGAATTCAATGTAACAAATTTTATAATGTGTTCTGATTATTGCTACATATTAGTTACTCTGCATTGCTAAACAAAATAATATAATAAAAAGCGGCCAAGTGCGCGTCGGAGTCGCCCATGTAGGGTTCCGTAGCAGCAAGTAACATAGTATAAAAGATTTTGTAGTTCGTTGTAACTTTGATCGATGTTTTAATAATGGTGAAAGGTAAAAACGTCACACACGGCCATCTCACCCCAAACTAGGCAGAGATGATAAATACAATTATAAATATACAACATCCAAACACAATGCAAACACATGATTGTGCTCATCACATGAATGTTTGCCCTGTTCGGAATCCAAACCCGCGACCATGTACCTACTTTGAAAGCAGACTTACTACCAATACTAGGCCACGGGGCCGTCAAAATGCCCTTACTACTCGAGTACTATTTTACAAACCCTAAATCAATTACAACGAAATTGCACTTGACCGCATTTGACCACACACTAATCCGTCCGCCATGAATTATTACAGCGCGGCTAATCCGCAGGATGGCGCTGACTGGAATGAGTTGTAGGATTACGGCTGTAATCATGGTAATCATGATTACAGCAGTGATTACTGAGGTGGGCGACGGATGCGCGTAACACGGTTAGGAGTTGCCGCGTCACATGCCAACCGGTCAGACGACGGGGGCCTTCGGAAACTGTGGAGCTGGGAACAGTTCCAATTAAAATTCGAAAATTTAATTATTCTTTATGGACTCCCTTAGAACACTTAATGACGTCATTTCTGAACTTAATAAGCTTTGCTCAAACCAAGACCGGTTCTCGTCTCAAACAACGTACAAGTCTAAGCAATGAAAAAGAGATGAAACAATCTAAAAGAGGCGATGCGATATCAGTTTGAACGTAACTGGCGGGTTCACGCAATGTGTGCGCTGCTATAGAGAAGAACCCGCCGAAGAAACTCCACAGGAGCGAATATTGTTAGCTCAAATACACACTTATATCTGTAAATAAATAGGCAAGGTAAACCCTAAACTCGTACCCCTCGATGGGGATGTATCTATGTACGATCTTATTGAGGACGGACGGATACATGCTTTTAGTAAAAAAACTTTTAAATTTAAAAGTACGAGGAGAAAATACAAAATATACAATATCTATTTAATACCCACAATACAAACTACAAGTTTTACCTAAGACGTTAGACGAGTTGCTACTATAGTATAGACCTCTTGCGTTTGCGATCATTCACACACGGCCATAGTAATCCCGTTTGGAGTCAGATGGCCGTGTGTGACAGACATGTCCCTACATATCTATTTGTTTGCTTACCGTAAGGGGTTTTAAGATTGACCTACCACAGAAACTTAGTATCAACTGTCAGGATTATTGAGCAGCGTCCAAGGATCTTATAAGTACTGTTACACCTGCGGCTCGTGGACGAGCCAGCGGGGTAGCTACACGTTGATTAGTGGGAGTAAGACACTTGATAGTTAACCGAATTTAGTTCACTTAATTAGGCGAATGAAATCAATAAGAAGACTAATAGACTTTCGCTGTATATTTGAGATAGAAATATTTACAAAACACAGACTCAATAATAGATAATAATGAAAACACTGATGTAACTGAAGCAAACGTTGGTGATGGAATGAATAATAAAAAAAGGATGATTGACGGACGATTTTGAATGAATTTCAAAATTAAATATTCAAATTTAGTAGAAGAAATGGTAAATGAGATGAGAAATGAGGTAAGAACAAAGTGAGAACGAGGTGACATGCAAGACACCTAGTACAGTACTACCGTAGTACCGTATCCTTGGCTGCGCTTCTGACATGACATGACACATTTAATGAATTCGTCCGTAGACAGTAGCAACGCCATCTTTATACAAGCTTAAGTCCACACTTTCCGCAGTCGCAGCAATTAGGGGTGGCATGCGTCCATAAGCTACGGACCTCGCCAATCGAAATGTGGACCTCCGTTATGTCCTCATAATATGTCGTCCGAATAAAGACCAGGTCAGGAATAGTTGACGTTGGTACCGTAAGTAAATAGGAGGGGTATTCAAATCTTCAAATAAATATGAGTTTGTATATTGTCTCCGAATATATAGTCATTATACTTATACCTACGAGCCAATAGGAATATTGACTATGGATGTCAGACAGCTGATATACATACATATATAAATATACAACATCCAGACACAAGGCAAACACAAGTGCTCATCACACGAATGTTTGCCCTGGGCGGGATTCGAACCCGCGACCCAGTGCTTTGAAGGCATATTACTACCAACTAGGCTACGGGGCCGTCAATATTATTCTATATAATAAAACTATAGAGGTCGAGAAAAACCGAGTAAGGGGGACGTAAGAAGTGATATAGAACATATCCAGATTTTTTTCAAAATTGTTTTTCTCTGTCGGTTTGTCTGTTTGTACGGGCTAATCGGGAAATTTTGTATGGTAGTACCTTATATCCCCATTCAACATCATAGATACTTTTTACCACTTAAACATAAACTTCAGCCACGTGACGACCGGCCACTTTATATAACAAGTTGAATTTTGTTTTTGATATTTCAACCTATGTTTCTTAGGGAAAGTTGTTCAGTTTCATGAGTACTACCACTATGCTGCGGATAAACAACCAGTTAAATATCATAGTATGTAAAAAATCCCGAACTGCGTTTTAAATTTGGACAGCACGATACAATATTCTGTAGTATGTGGGACTGTCTAACTAAGCTATGCAAACAGTTCAACATTATTTTGCAAGTTCGATTAATCAAATCTACTCACAAATTTTACGAAATTAATTATCCTATTTGCTCAATATATTTAATTACACTAGATTATGAAGAGATAGGGGCGTATGGGTAAAGCGATGCCGCCCAAAGCTATTTAACGTTTAACTCATTAAGTATTTTAATTACTGATAATTCGTTAAATTATACATAAAACTTGTTAGTTTGTAATGCTTCTCGCTACTTTATTGAGAAATACATAGTAATTGCATATTTGTCGATCCGTTTGCAATGTTTGATTTAACTTTGCAATCACAGATTTATCTAAATTTTAATGTACAGTAGCCAACACATGCGGCTAGAAATGTTGACCTTAGCGCCCGTATTCCGTAGCGGTAGGGGTGAATTTCGAAGTGCGATTGGCCAACCGCATGTGCGACATTGGCACAGTGCCGCAATGGTTTACTTACAATCATAATAATATTATAAAAAGGAAAGATTTGTATTTTTGTGTGTGTGTATGTTTGTAATGAATAAACTCAAAAACTACGGAAGCGATTTCAAAAAGTATAATATATATGTCGTCATAAGCGGTGGCAGACTATCAAAGGGGTTGATTTTAAAATATTAATGAATTGGACTATAATGATTCCTTCGGGTAGGTCGCGTGCGCGGGCGCTGCATAATATGGGCTACGGGACAGGACTACTTACCTCCCGAATAGCATGGCGTCATGGCGTCATTGCTCTGCGCCCAAGTACTTAACTATTGTTTCAGTGACTCTCAAAGTACAGCAGCGGTTCTCAAGCAACCACCCCAAGACTTCATTCATGAGCTAGCCTCACGATCCAATTCGGTCTAGATAATCTATACTCCGACGACATATATGTATTTTATTGTCGCTACTAGCCTCGTCTGCACAGGTATAGTAGGTACGGGGGGCCTAGAGTCGTCAATTTAGGAAGTCAATCAATAATTTCTCGTCGTGTCCGAACATGGAGGCGGCGGCGCCGAATCTAACTCTATTTCCGCCCATTTCCGGTTCCGGCGCCCCGTGGATTGGACTGAACACGTGACATTTCACGTTGGTACTCCCCCTTTATGGGCACGCTGCTAGACGATGACTCGCTTAGGGTGGCTGCTGCGTTGCGTCTGGGTTGCACAGTCTGCGAGCGTCATGCATGTGTGTGTGGTTCTGTGGTAGAACCCAATGGGCACCATGGTTTGAGCTGCATCCAATGTGCTGGACGGCGACCTCGACATAGCGCTATAAACGTGATTCTCAAGCGGGCCTTTGCATCGGCGGAGGTTCCATGCGTGCTCGAGCCTCCGGGTCTATCTCGGTCGGATGGTAAGCGGCCGGACGGTCTTACCCTTGTTCCCTGGCGGAGAGGTCGTTCTCTCATTTGGGACGCGACTTGTGTCAGCACGTTCGCTGTTTGCCACCTGCCGAGTACGCAGCGTGTTGCAGGCGGAGCCGCTGAGGCTGCTTCCTTGAGAAAGCGCGCTAAATACTCAAGCCTGGAAAACATATATGATTTTGTGCCTTTTGCCGTCGAAACTGCTGGACCATGGTGTGCGGAGGCCAAGGATCTAGTGCTGGAGATTGGGCGCCGGCTGAGGGAGAGGGGTAAGGATCCCCGTTCGGGGTTTTTCTTGATGCAGCAGATATCCATTGCGATCCAGAGGGGTAACTCTGCAAGTATTATGGGCACGTTTGGTCAGGGAGCGGTTCGGGGCGGCCTATTTGACTGAATTTTTTGTTTTTGGACATTTGTTTTATTTTTTATTTAACAATTCAATGTATGACTTATATTATTTTTGACATGTCTTGACTTTTACACAAACTATACCTATTTTGTATTTTATGATTTACTGCTAAATTTCTTAATTTTGAATGGGTTCGATGTCGATGTTCGCCCAAATCACAGTCGCGTCGTTTCAGCAGAAAAGCTGAATAGAACCCAAGTCCCCCATTGCATGGTGACTTTAACGTTGTACTGAAGTTTTTGGATACTTTCACTAGAAAACACGAAAAATGCCAATTTTTTTTAAGTTGTGCCCTACAAATTCTATGCTAAGCTGCTGAGATCATGCCTGAAATCCCAAACATCCATTGGATATTTTCGCGTTTCTAGATACGACTATGAATGTCATCGCAAATTTATTCCAGCCCTCGTGAAATTTATTGCTTTTTATTTATAATAACCACCCACGAAGTTAAACCAATAGGTTTTTAACTAGGATCATATTTCTACAAATAATTACAGATTTCTGAACGATATACAGACATCGTTAAAAGTTTTCAATCAAGTCTGAAACGAACCGCCCACTTTCTTTGTAAAATGATCCGGTAAGGTACTTACTCTAGCAAAATAAATTGAAAATCAAAGGTACAACTCAACGCCTACATAAAGTAACATAAAAATAAATCTTCCAATATTCCATTCGTAGGTAGGTATGATTGATTTTAAGTTGTACTACAACAGCCTATAATAACCATTGCTTGAATTATTATTATTAAGGTGATAAAGCCTGACCAAAGAAATAAAAAACCTGCTCTGGGGTAGCAACATGTATACTTTTATTGGCAACAATTTTCATTATAAAATTAGTTCCATTGAAATTCCGCAATATGGCGAGATTTTTTATTTCTCTTGTCGGGCTTTACCATAATGTAAGATATATAGGATAGGTGTTACTATAATTTTGGCATTGCCTTCATTGGTTACACAGGAGAAAGCTGCTGCTGCCAATCCCTGGATAGTATCTTTAGTCGTCTTGTAGGACACCACAGGAGAGCTTCGGTTTCATAAATGTTTATGTCGCAACATCGAAATATCATGCTTAACTGACGATTACCGAACTATTGCGATGAAGCGGAAAACACCACTAATCAAATAATTGTTTCTTTCTATATTGTTTTTTTTATTAGTTTTATTCAGTTTTTTTTTTCTATTTTGTTTTACAATAAATTTCGACTCACTGACATGTCGAGTCAATGGGCGTTCGGATGATGAAACTATCGTTGCAATAGATTTTCGGCAAAATGGACGCTCGAACTAAACTCTGAATCTTGAATGCTTGTCGAAATTCTGATACATCGACCAAATGACTTCGGTCGGGTAGTTAAATATCGGTTGAATGACATTCGAAATCATGTAGTAAACTTAAACTTAAACAAGTTTTAAGAGTACCGATTTCATACATTCCCATTCATAGTCATCTGCTCTGTGTATGTACGTATAGTATTTTTCGCAATTTCCTGCTTGGTTGCCTAAAGGAGATAGCTACTTTAGCAATAAGGCCATATTGGCACCTTGTATCTCCATTTTAAAATTGTAACAGTACTATTTATTTCTGGTGTCAATAAAGAATATTTGTTTGTTTGTATATACGTATCTCTATCTACCAGGTAATTTTGACCTTGTAAGTTATCAGTTCCACTTTCTTCTAGTGTCGACCAGTTCCAACTGCAATCCTGTTTTAAGCGTCGTTTGACATTTTCATGCATATTCGTGTCTTTGTCCACTTGTCGTGGTTTTCTTGAAATTCTTGTGTCATATTTTTTGTAACAATTTTAAGGCCAACGATATTGCATTTCGAATGCTTTCTCATTACAAGCTTTTTTATTAATTAATTACAGAAAAATAAACAAAAGGCCAGGGTCCTCAGGCAGGGTCATTTTTATTAGTCAATAATTTATGACTTTTTGTAGCTTACATTACATGAATCCAATCTTAAATGTTAAAATTTGGAATAAAACATAATGTTGTTCCAAAAGGTAAAATGAAACACCCTTAGCTCTCAAGGAAAAGTAAAAAAACAACCTAAGTTTGAATATAAAACTCAAATATCTTTTTCCTCTTAAAATTCAAGTCGTGTATCTCAAGTCAAGCTATCGAACGTAAGATATGATCGCGAATAAAATGCACCAAATGCGCATAATGTTCCTCGTCTCCGAGAGGCAATTTGGCGTACGACCCGCGCAACTCTGCCGTAAACTGGTATAAAGTTATAGGTACCTCTTCAACGAGCCTTACTGTGGAAATAGGCCAAGTCTCTTGTAACCGAAATTTTAAACCGCATCGTTCTAAATTGAAAAATATGTTGGTTGCATATTTTTAAAGGCTGGCAGGCTTGAATAAGTTTGAAATTGGAATTGCATCAAAACTTCACTTGCATTGCATCATCTGTTCCTTGGCTATTTCGGTAGCGTGCCTGCCTTCGAAACACAGTGTCATAAGTTGGAATCACCAAGGACAAACATTTTGTGTGATGATAATAATATGACTGCTTCCATGTGCTTTTGTGTGGGTGTTACTTATCTAGTATCTCTGTTCAGGTCCCTCAAAATTAATAAGATAGCGGTATACCCAACTATCTACTTAAGGTTCAAGTTCAAGCCCTCAGAAATATTGCGTGAATAAAAATGCTAACCTTTTTTTAATAAACCAATGATATAAACAAAGTTAAAAGCTATAGACGCAAAAAACCGAGACGCAACTTTACCAATTCTTATTCATTACGTGATAAAGTTCCTTCGAACAAATCCCCCGACCCGACTCTTTATTAATGAACTTGGCCCGGCCCTGCCACGCCCCAGATGAGTTACATGTAGTTATAAAGTTATAACAATATACCGTAGGGCTTTCGACGAGATAACGCGATCAATTATTATCGGAAATTACTACATGCTGAGAGGCCGGAGCCACGAGTTATTCTTATATCGTACTGCTAACATTTTTGATTGAAAATATTTTAGCCATATCAATTTTTTCATATAAGATTGTATATGAAAAAGAAAAATATTCAAAAATTCCGTTCTTGTGTGCGTAACTACTAAACTTAGCGCCACGCACACAAAGACAATGTGCACACACAAGGCACACACAAGTATGGCTTGCCTGCACTCGTGAGATAGCATCTGTACCCAAAAAAAATCTTCTTTACTCGATGTATACAGACTTAACAGTCCACTGCTGGACTAAAGCCTCTCTCTCGGTAGGGGGATGTTGCCATAAACAGGCGGGTTTTTAAATACTCGGTGAAAGCTTCTGCCCATTCCCTAGGTCCTGGGTCCTAGGTAAGTATCCTTTGGTGACCACTTTAGTGAAATAACTGATAACCACAGGAAGAGTTGGGTTAGTTTCAAATCTAAGCCGGAACATTGCTCTTAATACATATAATAGATTTAACTTGAAGGAAGAAAAATTTTTTTTTTTTGGGCGCTTTAATTTTTTTTTGTTCTTTCATGTTTTAAACCATTTGAGTAAAGCCATGGCCAAGTTCCAACTGGTTTGAAAATGTTTTATAATAAGAACCATCTTGTTTATTATAAATAACAAAATAAAGTTTGAAGGTACAAAAAGAAGGTAATATTGCACAAAAAGATCAAAGGGGATCCTGCTACGTTTAATTTTTAATGTCGGGCCAAACGGGGAGGTTATAAATTATAAACGAACTCAGTCCTAAAATAACTGCTATACCTACCTACCTACCTATTGTTGTGTGGGTGGGTATTGTAAGTAAAATAGCAAAACAAAGTAGATAAGAGCACAAATTTTAGAAAAAGATGGCGCGGAAAAGGCGTCGGCGACACGACGTGATGTTAAGAGCTAGTTGCTTGCCGGATGTCCTACGTTGATCTCTGGTTTCTTTCCATCTGGGAGCCGCTGGATCGAATCCAGCCCCCGTAACATGCAGTGCTATGACAAAAGATTGTCGCGCGAAAAACCCGCCATATTGAAATATCCTCCAATAGGATAAGAGAATATAGGTCCGAGAGAACAGCTAAAGCCACATGACCGATTCGGTCGCTGGCTCTCCTACTAATACGCACGACAATGTCTGTCACAGTCACGACGCGTGGACCGGGCATGTTAGAGAGGCAGAAACAAGTTTTAGAATTTATCATTCTTTTTTTCTACTCTCAAATGAAGAAGGAAGGAAGGAACATCATAAAGTAACTGATATGATGTTTAAAAGCTAAGCTAACTATGTATTTTATTTATTGACTTAACATATTATTACCTTTTTTTATTATTATCATTATTTTTAACACCTACTAACACAATTTTAAATTATTAATTATTATTTTAATTTTAAGTGTATAACAAATTGTTTATGTATGGCAAATGCGACGCACGAGGTATCAAATGTGAAACTATTACATTGTAAGACCTTAATGTAGGTACATACCATTTGAATGCAAATAAATGAATATAAAATATTAATATCAATTTCTTTCGATTTAAAATTGAAACACATTTTGTGGCACGGATATAACCTGTCTGACGCATCCCAATTTACACGATTTAAGTATTTAAAAACAGGCCAATAATGGGCCAGATTCTACATATTACGCTCTAACTTAAATTTAAAAACCATATGTCCCTTTCACGTTCTAAAGAACGAAAAGGGACAAGTGATTGTCAACTTAAATATAAAGACGTCAAACGTCGATTTTACGCGTAGTTGCACTAATTTACCAGGCATTTTAAAACATCCCGACTAAATTAAGCTGAATTTGACAACTGCGCTGCTTATTTTAAATATCATTCATTCAAAATTAAATTCATTCATTTCCCATCCTTTTCGATGCCCATATTAATGAAAGAGACCAATAGCTTAAATTTAGAGATTTTAGCGGCCACGCCAGAATTTAGCCCAATAGCTGCTACCCAAAAATACTCCGACCATTTTAATCATGAGTGATGGCCAGGGCTTCCCCCGGTCATATTAAATGGGCAAAGATCGAATAATTCCCGCCATTTTTTATCCAATTTTGGCAGAGAGGACAGTGCGCAGATAAAATACATAATAATATAAATAAGTCGGTATATTAAACCAAAATAAAACTTCAAAACAGATCGGATAAAACGTTACGTAAGAAAAAAATGCTAAAAACCGAGTCAGGAGGATGCAAGAAGTGATATAGAACAAATCAAATGAGTTTAATCGCGGGAAAATGTCTTTTTAATACAGTTGCTCAAAAAGTGGCGTATTGCAGGGAGGTATAGCGTTCGGGAAGTGGGCTATTACACACTCGTGCTTTTTTTTTACCTTTCCCGCACTCGTGCGTTTTCTTTCCCGACTGTCAAAATAATGTCTATTAAAAAGAAAAACCAACCATGAAGATTTTACTAAAAAAAATCATAAAAGTTTTTATGATTCAAGCAAATACGTATATTTCTAAAAAGGAGCTACTAATTTGTTTCAATATCAGATTTAATTATTTGATGAAATGAGTTAGATTAGGTTTCATCATTTCATCACATTAAATTTCATTTTCATTTCATATCAATATAAACATTCTACTGAAGACTTGGCTGTATGGGCATAGTGCTCTTTGCATACCAGAATGAGTGAAGAAAAAAGTTAGTTGAGTTTATTCTTTTTATTATTTTATATTTTATTAAATTGCTTCATTTTTTCGCAACTGTATTAAAAATTGTCGTTCAGTACACGTGCGGAACCGTCATTGCAACTTGTTCCGACTGTCAACCCTCGCCTTCGGCTGCGCCTCGGCTCGGGTACACATTTGTCGGAACTCTTTGCAATGACAGCCTTTCCGCACTTGTAATGAAATATACTATATTACTATGAGAAAGTGCACGAAAAAGTAAAAAAAACGCGAGCGTAGGGCGGACAGCTAGTAGCAAATCATACTTCATCATCTTAATACGAATATACTATACTAATATTATAAAGAGGAAAGATTTGTATTTTTGTGTGTGTGTGTGTGTGTTTTTTTTTTTTTTTTTTTTTTATTCATCTATGCTTGTGTCGAAAAGGTACGGCCAATCAAGCTTCACCCAAGGGGGAGTGGAAGACTCTACCCCATTGTGTGTGTGTGTATGTTTGTAATGAATAAACTCAAAAACTACTGTGCCGATTTCGAAAATTCTTTCACCATTAGAAAGCTACATTCACCTTGAATTACATAGGCTACCTTTTACCGCGGGAAAATGCCTCATTCCCACGAGAAAAACTGTTAACGCGGGTGGAGCCGCGGCGAAAAGCTAGTAATATTATATTAAATGTGATTTTTAACCCCTGACGAAAAAGAGGGGTGTTATAAGTTTGACGTGTGTGTCTGTCTGTGTGTGGCATCGTAGCTCCTAAACGGATGCGCCCATTTTGATCTAGATTTTTTTGTTTGCAAGGTGTCACAATCGAGAGTGTTCTTAGCCATGATCCAAGAAAATATCTTCAGCCATTTGAAGATTATCAGCTCTTTTCTAGTTGTTGAAAGGATCAAGTAACGGTTTTGTGTCGGGGTCTCGGGGTTATTAATTTTTTTTATTTAGTGTTATTGTACATAAAACCGGAATTCCGTCGTTTTCGCACTCTGTGCGTGCCATCCATTGTCTGTCGTCGGAGAGTGCGACCCCGCACGTTGGCTAGCTGGTCATTGCCACTATTTTATAGCTTTTGTGAACTCGCCCGAACCCTCCCTCGGTGCAGTCTCCAAGAAACAGTCTTTTTGCTAGAAGAAAGCATTTAACTGTGGTCTACAGACAGCTTCGAAAGCAGGTTTAAAGTATGTACACGATTTCGAACTCATATTCGGCTCTACTCTACGTACTGGCAACTTTCATGTTTCGAAATAGATATTCAAATTTCGAATTGCTTCGTCTTTTACGTGTCCTTTTTTTTACAATGCCAGTGTTATCTACGGGGCAGTGTTCTGTGACTGCCTCACTACGGCCACAGAAGTGCTTAATACTTACTAGGATGACTCAGCGACCCAAAGTGGATTTTGGCCCACTTGTTTTTTATAAATAAATTTGCTACGAATACCTAACAGTCCAACGAAATGTCAAAGCAAATACAATTAATAAAAAAACACAAAAATTCTATCAGAATTATTCAGAATAAAAAGTAACCAAAAAAAGTTTTTTTGAATCGCTATGAAATTACTTAAAATCCCTTTCCTAACCCGTTCATTCGTGAATGCTTTAATCTGTCGGCGGCGGATGGAAAGGTCGTCCTAATAGCCTTATGATGAAGTTTTTTTATATCGCTCTATTCCTCGAAGAAAGCAATTGGTCCCGGTCAAGTCGGCCCAAACAAAATCACAGGGTGCAGGGATTTCTTACAGATTTTTTTTTCTTGTAAATGTAAGACGTTAATTCCTTGTTTTTGTGATGGAAGATCATCTTTGAAACTATTTTCAAAATTATATCGTTTCTTCTCATGAACAAATTCACAATATAAATCTCGGGTGCTAAGACTTACTAGTAGCAATCGGAACAGGTAACAAATAAATATCGGATTGATATTAGTATTGGACGTTAGCAACTATTTATTAAACTGTGCTATTGGCCTACTATATTAATCTGGTTGGATTTTTTAAATCTAGCTACTTCTTGCAAAGAAAATTAACCCTTGTGCCATATCCACCCAGTATACTTTTCTGCCATCAAAAGTGTTGTCCTACCAAAATCTTCAATAAAAATAAGAATTCAATTAGAAAGCAATTTAGTTTTAACCTTTTTCTCACCTTGTTTCAAAGCTAATATCCTCTGGATTGAGTTCTAACTCCAAACAGCATGATTGAGGCGCCCGCGCCGACCGATTTATATGCAAATCATCTCGCGAAGTTTTAAAACCGGGAGGCGGGAACAAAAACCACTGTTTTGAATATTTATGCGGGAAGTTTGTTTTTTATGTGACGGCTGAACGATCTTCTGGAGCCGTATCATGTGCCTTCTGATTGGTGTATAACAACTACCCGTTTAACCGATCTCATATCATATCTCGGAAATCTTTTAAATAATATTGTAGTACGGATATACGTGAGATTTAGCGCAGTTAAATTTTGCCTGAATAAGAAAAACTGCAAAAAAGACTTTCTTAACATTTTAATAAACATTTCTCTCATCCCAAATTAACAAAAAAAAACTTTGCTGCAACAGGACAGATTTTTTGTCACTATTCCACCAAGAAAGATGGGAAACTGCGCTATTCCACCAAATTGTTGGTTAGACACAGTTACGTCTTAATATGTAGTTACACGTATCCGGGACATAGGCATAAATGCAGGACTTTGTCCCTTATGACCTTAGGTATTTCGACAATCGGGGATCGAATGGTCGCGGGAAGCCGCTGGATGCGTGGAGAGATCTTTAGGCCTTTGTCCACCAGTGGACGTCATTAAAAATTATGATTGCATTACGGCTAATATTAACGAGTACGCACCACATAATATATTTTGGCTATTCGGGTATTCGCATAAAATATACTTAACCACGGTAGTGATAGTGACATAGGTACGAGTATGTACGACAGTAAAAAAATCATCTCTACAAAAAAAGAAAATCCCGTTTTTATTTCTTTTTTCAAATTGAGCAATGGGTAAAAAATACTGGCAACCTAAGTTGAACCGTTGCCAAGTGGTCGGCACAGCAGCAGAGGACCAAAACAGCCACCGCGCCTGCGCGAATCACCCCTTGCGGACTGTTCGTTCACCTCGGTAATAGCGCAGAGAAAAGTGAAAAGGTTTTTCTTTTACTTGACCCATTGATAATTTCGGTAGTTTTTTTTTCTAGCAGGTTTTTAGATTTTAAATTAGTTTTATATTGTTTAACAACAGATATATTAGTTAAACAAAAAAAAAACACCGAAATTAGCAACAAGTCAAATAGGCGTGTAATTACCTAAACCTACGCTTGTGCCGACGACCGTATCAAGTTTCCCCGGACTTGAAAGTTGAAAGTGAGAAATAAAACACATGAGAGGAGAATTTCTCATTGTTATACTATACATTACAAATCTATGACCCATTGGAAAGTTACCTAACTAATATTACCAATTTATAATTTCAAGTTAGCTAAAATTTCTTTTTATAACGAAGCGTTAACTTTTGAAATACATAGTTTTAATTGAAATTTTAATCGATTGCTGAAAGAAAAAAAAGTGCAAATACTTTATTTTCTCTCTTTTTTCTGGTTTTATTTTTGTCTCATTTAAAGCCTCTAAACATTCCTGCGCCATTTTTTAATTTTTTTAATGAAAATATCTAAAAAATAATAACAATATGCATCACAATTTCCAACGCAATATGAGACGAAAATAAAACCATATAAAGAGAAAAAATTAAAGCTATAACAGGAGTCACAATTTTTGTTTAATAACAGAATATCTTTAATTAATGCCATCTAACATATTATTCAGTTCGTATATTAGTCAAAACCACTTTAAGTTAGATATCGAAAACTAAATAAAATTAATATTTTTTCACGCGACTGTCCATTTCGTTATGCCTACAACCTCATGATGTAAGGGAGAAGTACCCGTGTATGACAAGGTCGCTCGTAAAATTACTCTTTTCCTCTATTACTATTGCTCTCCTTCTATTGTATGTATGTACATGGTTCGGCGTTTATCTACCTATCTCTAAAAATACTACTTAATATCAATACAATATTAACACTAAATTTTAAAAAATTATAACCCCCGACCGACACAATACCGTTACTTGATCCTTTCAACAACTAGAAAAGAGCTGATGATCTTCAAATGGCTTAAAATATTTTCTTGGATCATAGCTAAGAACACTCTCGATTGTGACACCTTGCAAAATGATCATAATCGGCGCATCCGTTTAGGAGCTACAATGCCACAAACAAACAGACAGACACACACGTCAAACTTATAACAACACCCCTCTTTTTCGTCGGGGGTTAAAAATACACTTAAAATAACAACAAACGCCTACACCAATGTTTATAATTATAACATTAGCACAATTACACAAATAGTCTTTTCGTTAACCTTTGAGTTAAACGAGTATCATTGGTAAACAAAATGTTAATAACCGTTACTTGATCTTTTCAACCACTAGAAAAGAGCTGATGATCTTTAAATGGCTTAAAATATTTTACTTGGATCATAGCTAAGAACACTCTCGATTGTGACACCTTGCAAACAAAAAAAACTAGATCATAATCGGCGCATCCGTTTAGGAGCTACAATGCCACAAACAAACAGACAGACACACACGTCAAACTTATAACACCCCTCTTTTTCGTCGGGGGTTAAAAATACACTTAAAATAACAACAAACGCCTACACCAATGCTTATAATTATAACATTAGCACAATTACACAAATAGTCTTTTCGTTAACCTTTGAGTTAAACGAGTATCATTGGTAAACAAAATGTTAATTAAGGACTTGTTACTAAATACATTAATTTTTTTTCATTATTCAGTAAACTTTACTATAGTCATTTGTCCAAATTAGAAACAAAAAGGCTCCCAGGCACACAAAGTTGATACAAATTAACATAAGTAATTTAAAGTTGGTTCATTAACTTTTCCCAGGAGTACATACGGGCGAACTTCCTCTCATTATGAACCGTGTTTCGCTGAAAGTTCAAATGTACATTTACGCATTAAATGTACATGTACAGAAGCCAGCACATGCGGTTGGACATTCGCACTACGAAATTCAACCCTACTACTACGGAATAGGGGCGCTCTTAAGGTCAACATGTCTTGTTGCATGTGCTGGCTACTGTACATTTATATCCTGGAAAAGTACTCTATTGGTTGGTAGGTAGGTGGTTTTATGTACTTATTAAAAAACAATTTTAAAAAATTACTGAACGTATATCGAACGATGTTTGCCTAGAATGCTTAGAAGATGCCTACTTTTATGTAACACTGCTCTCTAGTGGTTCATATCAGCCCGTAGCAGTCCACTGCTGGACATAGCCCTCCCCAAGTGTGCGCCACAATACACGATCCTCCGCTGCTCTCATCCAGCCACCGCCAGCCACCTTTTTCAGGTCGTCGGTCCTTCTTGCAGAGGGGCGTCCCACGCTACTCTAGCCAAGATGGTCTCGAGAACCCTTCGAGTCCAACGCTCATCCGTTCTGCGACAGATGTGACCAGCTCACTGCCACTTCGGCTTACTACATTTTTGGACAATATCCAACACTTTGGTATGCCGGATGATCTCATTTCAGATTTATCCCTTAACGAGACACCCAGCATAGACCGTTCCATAGCTCGCTGAGCGACATGTTTCAGTTTCAGAGGGGCCAGTTTCACTGTCATGGTCCACGTCTCGGCCCCGTAAGTCATGATAGGTATGACGCACTGGTCGAACGCCCTGCTCTTTAGGCACTGCGGCAGTGACGACGAGAAGATATGACGCAACTTCCCAAATGCTGCCCAACCCAGTCTTCTGGCGATTTCTCGCTCGAAGTTGTCTTTACCCATCTGCTCATCTCTCTAATGGTTACATGAGCCATACTTAATAATTCTGACACGAGGGTCGCCGAAGAAGGACGATTTCCTTACAACGTTACAACCCCCACGAAAAGAATAAGACTGCTCTATTAGCTTGGACTGGTTTACTTAAAGGCGCTAGGCGGTTTTAGTTTGGGCTTATTAACACTTCTTACCCCGTTAAAGAAAAAAGCGTGTCTATCTGTCTGTCTTTCCCAAGTACTATTGCAAAGTAAAGTAAATTATTATTAGTGGTACGTTACACGTGTTAGGAAACAAAGTTTTCTAGGAATGGGATCGATGTCTCAAGATAGATCTCACGCTCTGACGGTTATTATTTTACAGTATTCAACTTTATTTAGAAAGGTGCTTAAGAAACCTACATACAAAAGTTCACTAAAGTTTCATCATCATCATCATCATCTCAGCCGGAAGACGTCCACTGCTGGACAAAGGCCTCCCCTAAGGATCTCCACAATGATGCGGTCCTGTGCTGCCCGCATCTAGCGGCTTCCCGCGAGCCTCACCAGATCACTAAAGTTTACACCGTCGAATATTTGGTATGTTTTAGGGCAGATGTGGATCAAATCCTTTAAAACATCAGGTGACCCTTACAGCCCAATGTCACAAAAGTTATAATAGTAGAATGTTAGACTAATTTACAGCTTAGGTCAAAAAGGCAAGTACACATCAAGTTAAGTGGAGAAGATCAAAAACTCGTCAAAATTATTAAATTTTAAATAATCTGTTCCCACGGGAATGGCCTTATTAAATAAGAACACTACAGTGGGCCTCGAGCCTATCCTAAAATACGGTGATCAGGATTCTACTCACTATTCTAATTAACAGTTTAAAAAAATATATTTAAAATTCTAGAAAACAATGTTTAAAAAGACCAATCCAGTTATTTTGAAAATTTGCTTAAAGACCTGACAGAAACAGTAAACCAACAGCTTCGCAGTAAATTACCCGGTCATTTAACAAATTACAGTAAACGTACTTCCTAATACCTGTGCAAGTTCAGTAATAACACGAATAGCTCTTAAACCGTTCTTAAAACACTGTTCAACAACCATGGGAAAACATGGTTAGTACTTTTCATAGGTTGTCTACCGAGAAAACTATTATGACGATCTAGTCGGAGAGATAGTTTGGACCACTCATATTATTATATTGGTTAAATAAATATTCGTATACCTATTTAAAAAACTATAATATGAAAGCTTAATACAAAAGACCGAAATTGTTAATGGTTAGCGTTCTTCTGTGAAAGAAAATCCTCTGGTATCGCGTATTTTGAATTTTTTAAACGAAATAGAAGCGATTTATTTCATCGATATATTTATAATACAATGATGATGAATAGACTTTGTATAAAATCATATGTCATTTCTATACGCTTATAACAGAAAAGATCCTAATATTGATCCCTGTTGCACGACGATTTTAATAGAAGAGTGATTATTCTTTTAAGAACTTCATTTCTAATCCCAAAATGTTCCAGGTTTATCCGCAGCTTACTCACTCACTCAGATATTTAAAGGGCTTAATATACCTAATTATTATATAGTTAGTTACCTGATTGTAAGTACCTTACCTACTTTGACAGATTCACATAAAGTATTTAAGTACAAAAACTAAACAAATATAATCGATTACGTTCCATTCTTAGATCCAGTTACAGCTTACTACGTTTAGGTATCACTTTTCCATGTTAGTACTTACTTACCTAGCTATATCTACATAGTTCATTCAACCGGCCTTTTCATATTTGTAAACAAAAGTACACAGAAAGTTAATTGGACGTCATACCAATTTAACCGAAATAGGAGCAACGGGTTTAACATGCTCCGTAATCAATGATAACATCTACAAAGCCAAAATTAGATACAGCGTGTCCAAATTTCTAAACTTACCTTTTTCATGTGAAACCAGCAACCCTTTCACAATCCAAACACTGTGTATCATACAAAACAACACACACACGAACGCAACATTCCGCGCCAAATTTGAATTTCGAACCACAGAATAAAAAAGAAAACTGTGAAAAACAAAATGGGGTGCAAGCGAAAACGCTAGACAGCCAAAGCGAAGCGATCGCACGCGGGTCGGATGCGAGACTGGCCGGTATCGAGCGACTACCGGCGCCTCCCCCCGCACTCTAAACCAATTTATAATACATACGGAGACGCAGCATCCCCCACACCAACCCTCCCTCAAACTTCAACCTTGCGAATGCTACAACAAGACCGATTTTCCGTCGAAAGAAAATGCCGCAGCGACAAAAACGCCGCTAGTTCTTGCAGAAAACTGAGGGTGCGAATTGCGTGCGTTTTCATCAGTTTTCGCAGTTCATAATAGAAATCAACGTCAGAGAACTTTGGCGGCTCGAATTACTGAATATTAATGTATCCGGAATAATAATTTTCAGAAAAAGACGTACTCGGATGTGAATAAATGGTGAGATTTTTTTATTTAATTGGCTTATAAATTGGTCGTTTTTGAGGTTGTTCTAATGATGGTAGCTTGGTAAAATCCTAAACCGAGAACCACACGATTATCACCCAAGGAGAGGGCTAAAACGTTTACTTGTGTAACCAAAAAGTTAAGCGTGGGGATTATAGCAACATTTACCTTTCTAGAAAGTGGCTTAGTCCAGCGGAGGAGTATTATGGGCTACTAAGTAGAACAGTGTTTTTCAACCTGTGGGTCGCGACCCCCTGGGGGGTCGCGAAGCTTCTGTAGGGGGGTCGCCAGAGGTAAAGAGAATTACTTCAGTAAAAAAACAATAAAGATCAAAAGGTTGAATTATTAAAAAGAAGAATTTTAACAAAAGGATATGTCACCGTAAGATTATAAAAACCGTTAGATTACAATCTATCTCGCGAGATTGTAAACTATCGAATAATTGTGAACCAAACATACTGATTACAATTTAACTGATAATTTTTCGATAGATTGTAATCTATCGAAATTAAACCATCAAATTGTGAAATGGCATAGGATGGAACGCATCTCGCGCGCTGATTGGTTGATCGTCATATGCTCTGCGCCGCCATATTTGTTTGTTTTCTCGTTTATTACCTAATGTAAACAATCTGTGTTTAAGTGAATTTCAATTAATTTCGTGTTGAAAATAACTCACTGCTTATAATAAGTTCTATGAAATTATTGTGGAAGTAAAATGAATCCATGATTAATCGAAGAATAGTAGTTTGAATGATAATGAGTTAGTGTTAGTGTCCAAAAATATACCATAATATGATGTCAAAATTACTAATTATCTACTAAATAATAGATAAATACTTCATGTCGCAATTCTTGAAGTGCATTAATTTTATTCAACTGACGCTTGTGTTTTATTCCTAACTGTATGGACATAGAACGGCCTGCTGTAAGACCGACCATTCAGGAACAGCCTTTGGACAGTTGACAATTTAACGCGCGACAGATTGTGATTTAACAGTTTTACTTCGATAGATTACAATCTACCGAAAATTAATACGTTCAATTGTAATCAGTACTTTTAGTTCACAATCTTTCGACAGTTTATAATCACGCGAGTTAAATTGTAATCTAACGGTATTCACAATTTTACGGTGACAGATATACTCATAAACATTCGGAAGTAATTTTAGAAGTTAATACAAACGCACTGTGGCTCATTATTAATCACAGTATACCCGAATTACAAATAATTTTCGTCACATTAACGTTTTTCTTCGTTTTACTTCCACTACTCTCACCAGAAGTTGGCGGTCCTGTTGATCTTTTCAGGAATTTATCAATTTTAAATTATTACAAACTAGCTTTCCGCCGCGACTCCGCCCGCTTAACAGTTTTTCCCGTGGGAATGAGCCATTTTCTCGCGGTAAAAGTAGCCTATGTTACTCAGGGTGAATGTAGTTTTCTGATGGTGAAATAATTTTTGAAATCGGTTTTGAGTTTATTCATTACAAATTTACACACACACACACGCACACACAAATACAAATCTTTCCTCTTTATACTATTAGTATGATTACTTCAAATATGTAATTATGTCTTACGGTCGTCAAACAATTGAACCGTCGTCGACGTGAACTGAGTAAGTATCAATATACATACATACATACATGATAAAAGAGCGAAGGGTCCGGTCGGGGGGGTCGCGAAATATTTTTTCATACCAGGGGGGTCGCATCATGAAAAAGGTTGAAAAACACTGAAGTAGAATATTTAGGTACTAAGTATTAATAATTTAGCAATATACCGCTAACTTTAACTGGTCGTATATATCCGCAACATAGTTGATAGTACTCATGAAACTGAACAACTTTCCCTAAGGAACATAGGGTGAAATCTCAAAAATAATTTTCAACTTATAAACTTCAGCCACGTGACCACGGCCACTTTGTATGAAAACTTGAATTTTATTTTTGAGATTGTTCAGTTTCATGCGTTAACGTTAAATTTCACGATGTATTTTGGTAACCTAAAGGACAAAGGCAATACGTTTTGACGCAAACAAGCACCATTGGGTTCAACATTGACGTTAATCTGAATGCTAAATAGAATTATCGGAATTTCTACTTTGAATAATGAAACAGTCCGAATTCGGGAAGTTAAAACGTTAAAGGATTAATTTATAACGTGCCATTATTAAACTGGTGACAGTTAGTCCTGAAAATCCTGAAATACAAGGTTTTGACGTTTTGGCGAGGTAGGCCAATTTTTTTTTAATTTCTATGCTTGAGTCGAAAAAGTACGACGAATCAAGCTTCACTTCGTCAACTCAAAAGAAAAAGCCCCCTCCAAAGATCTCTACAAAGTCGACAGTACCATTACCATTATATGCATTTCCAATAACAAATAATTCATGAGATTAACAGTTTCAAAATAGCTTAAGTACACCTAAGCCTAGGTTCCTAACCCAGTTTTTTGTCATAACTGTGGAGCGGAAAATGATAGGATCGGCTCATTGTTTGCAAATGTATGGGAAACAAAACAAACTGAACGCAATTAACGAGCCTGATAGGGTGTGTGACGTAACAGTTGTAACGAAGCGCATGTTTGCAATGTACAGTAGCCAGAACATGCGGCTGGACGCACTACGAAATTCACCCCTACCGTTACGGAATATGGGCGGAAAATAAGCCAAGATAAACAATAAGTAAATAGAGCATGTGCTTAGTGCTTACTACAAAATTAAAGATGGATGTGGCTCGCACTGATTCAAACTGGTGGACCAAAGAAGGTTCATTATAACTGATATAATATATACAATTGTGTTACCATAGAGTAACATTGTCTTCCTGTGACAAAACTCTTCCAAAGAGTTTTGAAGAGCCGCTTCTCTAAAGCGAAGCGGCTCTTCAAACCTCTTTGAAACTCTTTAAATAAAGATTAAAAAAAAAAACTGGCGAACCGTCAGAGCATGGTCATTTACTATGATGGTCCAAAAAAAAGTGCGCGGCCGGACCAAGGATTTTTCAAATAGCTAGTTCATATTGATACCTAAAAAAATATTCATATAATATGCACTTCCACGAAAGAGCATCACAGCCATAAGATATTAAAGATGTAACTTTAATCCTTTTTAAATAACTAGTTATTTGTATTTTGATGCCCATTACAATATTATTCTTATTTTTACATCTCGTTTAGAATTTAAAGATTTTTAATAGCAAAACAAACATAATCAAGTTTAAAGGATTGTTTTTTTATAGACGAAGAGCCACGAGCGGGTAATGCAGATTCCAGTTAGCATGGAGATCTTAATCTGATCCCAGATTCCAAAGAGGGATCAGATTACAATAACAGACTAGACGCACTGAACCACTACTGACTGGATACTCTCCTTTTAGGGTTCCACTGTGACACGTATTTCACAGATTGTAGCATGAAGAAAGAAAAAATTTTACGCGCCAAAATATTTTCTGGGCGCATAATTTTTTTTCCTTCATGGATTGTAGGTACCCAGACCCACTTTTGGATTGACCTAAAGCCCACCACGTAGATATATACAATGTATATTTCTGTGAAATCACCAAATCAATCAAATTTTGCGTGAAAGACTAACAAACATCCATCCATCCACACATACATCCATTCTCACAAAAATTTCGCGTACTATATTAGTAGGACTGTTTTGACATTCCTTAATTATTATTTTTTTAGTTTCTTTCTCCCTTATGGGAAAGGCAAAGGGATCTAAGCCCATACAGCCTAGTCTTTAGTAGTGTCTTGCATTATCCAAGTTTAATGTCTTCATCTTCAGTCATTATTTCTTCAGTTTCATTTCGTCGTCTTTAGTCATTTCTTGCATCTATGTTAAACTTCTTCAGTAGTTTCATTTCTTGTTACGGGATCATTGGAATGCAAGGGTGGTTCTTACATTCCAATGATACTAAAGTTTAACGCGGGGTATCAAACCAGAAACTGACATTCCTTAAACAAGAAGCTCGTTTTCTGTCAAAAGCGAATCAAAGTTCACGGAACACAAATATACCGTGGTCAAGCTTGCACACGCCCGCTTTTTGTACTGGCAGTATGTGGTAAAAAAGAAAAGAAAAAAAAAGAATATACCAATTTCTTTTTTCTTTCTTTAACGGCACTGGCGACTGTTAAAAGTTTAATTTATAATCTGTAAAATGGCCGCTTTAAAATCTATCTAATAGGCAGTTTAAGATGTGCCTCATAAAAGATGGCTTCAGAACATCGAACTGCTTTGTACTAGTGAGCGTACGTAGAAAGTACACCCGGGAAAAATAGTACCTACTGCAGATGAAAAGTATTGATGAAGATTGGTACAGAACAGAGATATATTTAACCTAAGAGTAGAATATAGACTAACTCTTACCGCGGGAAAATACCTTATTCCCACGGGAAAAAGGAAAGTCGCGCGGGAAGTTTTGGTGAAACTTGGTAGTTATAGAATAGATCTCGATCGGGATGGATTAAGGCTAACTTATAGTGCGGTAAAATGCCTCATTCCCACGGGAAAATTGAAAGGGCGGGCGGAAATTTTCGATGAAACTTGGTAACGGAATATAAAAGATTTTGGGCATGGATAAAGGCTACCTTTTACCGGGGGAAAAAACTTTATTTCCACGGGAAAAATGGTAGAGTGGGCAAAAAGTTTTAATTAAATTTTATTACTCAGATAGAAATGGTACAGGGAAAAGTCGAAAACCAACGCGAGCGTAGCCGCGGGCGGGGCAGCTAGTACTTCATATTATTATACTAATATTATAAAGAGGAAAGATTAGTATTTGTGTGTGTGTGTGTAAATAAACTCAAAAACTACTGTGCTACTGTGCCGATTTCTAAAATTCTTTCACCACCGTTAGAAAGCTACATTCAGCCTGAGTAACATAGGCCACCTGTTACCTCGGGAAAATATCTCATTCCCACGGGAAAAACTGTTAACGCGGACGGAGTCGCCGCGGAAAGCTAGTCTTGAGATAAAGCACGTTTTGTAAGGTAATCATTGATTAAATTAAAAAAAATTAAAAATTAAAAAAAAAAAAAAATTTTTTTTTTTTTTTTTTAATTTTTTTAATTGATTAAAACATTTCTCCTCACAAATGGCCGCGTGGGAATGAGCGATCGTTAACCTCGTGCTATTAAACTCAGTCCTTCGGGAGAATAGCACTAAATTCCAAAGGTTTTCTGACGTATTCCCCTCGACACGTCGGGAATTTGCCATGTAATTGTTTTTTTTTTACAGCGCATCTACTTGATTGACTACATACAAATACCATACAGTGTCATTAAGTGTTTTGTAAAACCTATGATGAATATTGTGACGTTCCACATGCAAAGGCACCCGATCATATTGAGTTATGCATATCACTGTAATCAGCAACTCATAAGGTTTTCAAATCCAAAAAGATTATATACGTACTAAAACCCACCATAAGGTATCTTTTCAAGTGGAACGACACATAAACTAATATTATAAAGGCGAAAGTTTGTGAGCGTGTGAGTGTGTATGTTTGTTACTTCTTCACGTCTAAACGGCTAAAACAATTTTAATAAAATTTGGTATGGAGTTAGCTGACACCCTGGATTAACACATAGGCTACTTTTTACCACGGGAAAATGCCTCATTCCCACGGGAAAAACTGTTAACGCGGGCTGACTCGCTGGGCGGAATGCTAGTATTTTAGCAAGACTTAATGGTCTGCCGGAAGGATCAAAAGATTTCCGTGGTGACGACGTCGCATAGGTATTTTGTTTACAACGGACAAGTAAAGTTACAATATCGTGGTTCATAGAAGTGGAAAATCCCATCTATTAAGTTTTGCTTAAAATCTCTAATTTAAAACCTTATCGAATGAATATAAATATAAAATACTTTTAATGACAAAGCTACGTAACAAAAAGGCCAAGTGCGAGTCGGACTCGCCCATGAAGGGTTCCGTAGCAGCAAGTAACATAATATAACAAGTTCTTGAAGTTCGTTTTAACTTTGATCGATGTTTTAATAATAGTGAAAGGTAAATTGCGGTTTACGATTTATGACGTATTAAAAAAAATACTTACTAGATCTCGTTCAAACCAATTTTCAGTGGAAGTTTGCATGGTAATGAACATCATATATATTTTTTAGTTTTGTCATTCTCTTATTTTAGAACACATTTTACCACTTTGGAAGTGTCTCTCGCGCAAACAATTCGGTAAAATAAAAATGTAATGTTAGAAACCACAAAATCATTTTTGAAGACCTGTCCATAGAAACCCCACACTTATGGGTTTGATGAAAAAAAATTCAGTTTCAGTTCTAAGTATGGGGAACCCCCAAAATTTATTGTTTTTTTCTATTTTTGTGTGACAATCTTAATGCGGTTTACAGAATGCATCTACCTACCAAGTTTCATCAGTATATAGCTCTTATATGTAGTTTCGGAAAAAAGTGGCTGTGACATACTGACGGACAGACAGACAGACATGACGAATCTATAAGGGGTCCCTTTTTTGCATTTTGGCTACGCAACCTTAAAAAGATATAAATAACCAATTCACGTTAAACCTACCTGTGACTCGGCAAAATAACTGTGTGCATCTGGATTGAGGGCCCATTTTTTTAAAGTTTACAAAACGATTTGAGATTTATAGGGGATTTAATAAAGAATAGTAAAAACATGAAACACAGGATCACGAATTTCTTA
>OX419591.1:13301322-13350339 GCA_948473455.1 Teleiodes luculella | reverse complement strand
AGAAGTTACAGTGGGGGACACACATTTTACCACTTTGGAAGTGTCTCTCGCGCAAAATATTCTTAATACTATTTTTTTAGAAAAAATAGTATTCGAAACCTCAAAATCATTGTTGAAGACCTATCTTTAGATACCCCACACTTATTAGGCCGGGAGATGATGACAGAAATTTTTAGGTCATTTGTTACAGTATGGCGGTTTTACAGGGGTCTTAGTACGTAATGACGAAAAGATTAATGATGGTCATAGCGCTGGTACTGGCGGCCCAATCACGTGGACGTTATGGGAACTTGTCGGATAATTTACGGAAGTCAGACGATTTGTTACACAAAAATTTTAGTATTTTCCGATAGCCCGTAAAAAATAACTAGACGGTAGTGTCATGCCATACTTTTCCGGTGCGGCTTACAGCCCGCCATACCGACGCGAATGCGTTAATAAAAAATTCAAAATTAAACCATTTGTACCAGGCTAATTTTTGCACAGTTTGATCATCGTCGTGCAGCCATTTACGAAAATCACCATGCCATACTTTTCGGACGGTTCCAAATGGTCGCCATACCGCCGCAAAACTGCATAATTTTTTTTTCGCCTTACGATTTGTACCACCTTCAAATTTTTTTTCAACAACTCCAGAATGATGATAAATAGAAGTGTGATAATGCCATACCTGTGGGAGGTGGAGATTATTTTTATAACAAAATAAAAGAGTATGACCACAGAGATGAGTATGACAATATTCGATTTAACAAGACAATTCGATGCGCTGCCGTGACCGTTAACATTATCGGCCTACGGCGAATAGAGACTATTCTAAGAAGAATCTTATAGGAAAAAAACTGGTTAAATGCGAGTAAGACTCGCTCTCAGAGGGTTCTGCTACTAGTTATCACTTAGATCAAGGTACTCACAATTCCGAACATTATTCTATAAAAAACTAAACTGGTTTAAGTTACAAACTTTACTTCTCCGTTGGGTGGGATACTATGGATATTGTACTGGTTTAAAAAAGGCCGCTAGGTTATCACTATCATCACTATCACTACATAGTATAAAATAAAGACATAGTATAAAATAAAGTCGCTTTCTCTGTCCCTATGTCCCTCCCTATGTCCCTCCCTATGTCCCTTTGTATGCTTAAAGCTTCAAAACTACGCAACGGATTTTGATGCGATTTTTTTTAATAGATAGAGTGATTTTTAGAGGAAGGTTTATATGTATAATACATGCATAATATACTTAAGGATAACTCACAATAACCATTTTCCCGTGCGGAGCCGGGGCGGGTCGCTAGTAAATTATAAAACATCTATAACGGATTGAGTCATTATAACATTATTCTTAAATGAATTGTTATTATGGCAATCCCCATACAAAACATCAACTGCAAGATAGTTTTTCTTTTCTGCGATTTTTATCGCCTGGCCGCTGGCGGCTATCAAACTTGCTAATCTACCGGCCTCATCTTCTTTACGTAGACGTAGAAGATATATTTTTGCGCATAGGTGAGTATTCCTGGGAAAAAGTTTTTAACAGACAGACTGACAACAAAGTTATATTAATACTATAAGAGTCCTTTCCTTTAGAATTACGAATCGTACTATATTGTTTTCTGTGTTTTACTGTTCGGCCTTTGTCCAGCAGTCTTTCGGCTGAGATGATGATGACTGTTCTGCGAATAAATATTTCCGATTTGTAATTTGTGAACCATAAAGTAGGCTCAGATCTTAGGTGAGCAAAGACAAAAAATCCGCCTCGTTCATCGGGCGCGGGCGAGCCTGTCGTCGTCGTTGTCTTTTTACCTAATTAAAATACGAGTGCAATTCGATTTGTACAGCCTTTTTATTGGGCAAAAACGCATTCGGTCTCGACTCGACTTTTTCTGCGTTTGGTCAAAGATTATTCAGTTAAATCAGACGCTCTACTCATGTATGACTTAATTTAGTAACATGAACTCCTCAGTTCTCTCAGTTATAGAATCATCTACCCTTACTTTCCACATATTCTGTGCGCTAATTCCACACTAAAAGGTGGCCTAATAACGCTTTCTGTTGACTGTTTAAGTATTAATGTTTGTTTAAAACATCATAAACAAGGCTGGCTCACAACGAAGACTCTTCAACTCATAGAAGTTAATTTTTTTTAATGCTTCATCCAATCGATATTTTTGGTGTAAGCCAAGGAAATTCTTGTAGGAAACCTGTCATTGTTTTATCTTTTTTAATAAAGTTTATTAAACTTGACACTGGCGTAAAGCTAAAAGCTAGTGCTATAGAAAAAAAAAGTTTGTATGCCGTAGGTACGTCTCCCCTTAAACACAGAACAAAATAATAGTATAGCCCGTACAGAACGGACACGCACCGCACCCCGTAGGCGCCGCCGCCGCCGCCTTAAACAAAATAAGAAATAGGTTGTCAAAACGCGTTTTCTGTATGGATTGTCCGACGGAGTCCTGTGCCTTAAGGTAGAAGTTGGTAGCCGACTGCACGCAGCAGCAGCGACAATACTGGTTTTTTTTTTTTTTATTGACCTATGCTTTTGTCAAAAAGGTACGACCAGTCACACCGGACTTGCAACACTACTGGTTTCTATGTATTTCTATGCTAGCTCCATGTCGCTAACTACATAGAGAATTTCATAGAACGTACACGTACGTAACGTATAGAACGAACGACACGTAGTCTGCTGCTGCTGCGTGCAGTCGGTTACCAACTTGTAGGTACCTTTAAAGGCCCTTCTGCACTCTATACTCTTTGCTGCTATCACAGGCCGGTGATCGGTGGCCGGGGAGGTGCAAACACATGAATAATTGATCAGGCGCATCCTTAGCTCGGGAACTATGGCTTTGTTCTCCACTGACCTGTCCGATGTCCGCACATGTTGCAGAACAAAGGCGACCGAAGACGGGAACAGTAGGTATAGTACTCGGCCTATATGAAACTGTATAGGTAAAAGTAACAAATACAGGGTTTAGGCGGGTTTCACTCCGTAGTTTAGAATATAGATATGATTGGCCGGTGCGCCCAAAATTGATAAATCGCTCTCAAGGATGAACCTATAAGTTTCGCAACACAGGGTAGGGAATCCAAGTGCAAAGGTTAGGTGTTTGCTCTATCTTGTACCCAAATTGTGCCCAAATCTTATAAATCTTATACAGGGCGTCCCACGGCTATGCCACATGGAGGGAAAGTACCTTAAATATTGTAGGTAGAACATTTTACTGAAAGAAGACATTATTTTATTTCTAAAAACTATTAAAACAGCATTCATACATTTTTTAATAATTACATGGTTGAACCGGGAATCGAACCCGCTACATGAGGAAAAAAAAACACCCTGTAGTTTTATCATACCAATCGAAAGGCTCCTTCATAAGGATTATTTTTTGCTAAATAACATAGTGTCAGAAATAAAAGAAAGATCATGAATTTTAACATTTGATGTGGTCGCCGAGATTTTTTTTATGCATGGGGTTACTAGCGACCCGCCCCGGCTCCGCACGGGAAAATGGTTATTGTGGGTTATCCTTTAGTATATTATGCATGTATTATACATATAAACCTTCCTCTTGAATCACTCTATCTATTAAAATCAAAATCCGTCGCGTAGTTTTAAAGACAGGGAGTGAAATAATCAAAAGAGTGCGACTTTGTATTCAACAGCGTATTAATAAAATTGATAAATTTTGTATTAAAAATGTTAAAATACATAGTCTTCCTTTTATTTCTGACACTATGTTATTTAGCAAAAAATAACCCTTATGATGAAGCCTTTCGATCGGTATGATAAAACTACAGGATATATTTTTTTCTCGTATAACGGGTTCGATTCCCGGTTCAACCATGTAATTATTAAAAAATGTATGAATGCAGTTTTAATAGTTTTTAGAAATAAAATAAAGTCTTCTTTCAGTAAAATGTTCTACTTACAATATTTAAGGTACTTTCCCTCCATGTGGCATAGCTGTGGGACGCCCTGTATATAAAATTCTCGTGTCACAGTTTTCGTTCCCATACTCCTCCGAAACGGCTAGACCGATTTTCATGAAATTTGGTGAGCGTATTCAGTAGGTCTGAGAATCGGCCAACATCTACTTTTCATACCCTTGAGAGCGGGCGGAGCCGCGGGGCGAACAGCTAGTAAATAATAAAAATGGATTGCTGTTCGCTAATCTCCTTAAAACTCGAGAACGGCTGAACTGATTTGGCTAATTTTGGTCTTGAAATATTCATGAAAGTCCAGGGAAGGTTTAAAAGGTAAAAAAAAAAAAACAAAAAAAAACAACGCCGGCGTATAGCCGCGGGCGGACAGCTAGTTTAAGATAATAAAGTTCTTTTTATTCTTATATGTAATTATTTAAGTACCTAAAGTTGTTTTTCTTTGACGGGTCTATATATACTGTTTTGTAGTATTCTACCTTTTTCATCGCATTTCACAATAACAAACAATACAATATAAATACACTTTATTGACACCAAATACAGAAATATTACACATACATAACACAGAAAAACAGAACAAAACAGAAGAGTCGAAAGGAGGCCTTATTTTTAATGTAGTAATTTCTTCCAGGCAACCTTTAGGTATGGAAATAGCGTAGGTAAAAGTAATACTACTAGTAAAATATAATAGGCCGAGTAAACCATGAAAATACAAATATGTATAATCTTGAGATACCTCTTTATGTGTGGGATCAACTGGGATGGGAATTATCATGGGATGTATGTATGTATGAATTGGATACCATACATCCACCCCTCTAACTCCTGAATGTCTTACACCGTGAAAATTATTTTCCCGCCGTCAAAATCAATATGACGTTCTACCAGCAGGCAGATAGATAAAGTACGGTAAAGATATTAAACCCCATACAAAGCACACTCTAGCAAAATCTAGCAACTATTATAATAGTTTGACAACTTACAAGGCGTACGGATTTTATGTGTGTTGCTATATATAATGAGATCCCTCCAATGATAAAAAATCTTAATATAAAATTATTTAAAAGTAAATTAATGGAATGGTTATTAAAATGGAATTTTTATTCAATAAGAGAATTTTTAGAATTTAAGTTAGTTAAGTAAAGTGACCCTGGTTGAGTTTTTATAAATGTTTGCATGTCATAATGCTTTGACTAAAAGTGGAGAGGCTTAATTTATTATTTTATTGTTAACACCATTATGTATACCCCATTTTATGCAAATAAAGATTATTATTATTATTATTATTATCCTTGTGAAGTGGTTGAAGGCTGTAAAACTTAATTTACTATTTTACTAATTAACTAGATTATTCTTATGTATGTTTCCATTTTCTGATCAACGCTATTTGAAGCACAATTTTTAATCTTAGAAACTCACATAGATTTTCAGTCTTACAATACCTCTCATCTCTGTTCCGCTGCTGTTCGATTGAATTTCTGTTCTCCACACACACTACAACTTATCGCGTGTTTGTTTTTTTTATTAGTTATTTTTATTTCTCGACTGTAAATTTTTATAACATAGATATTATATATGTGTGGATTTTTGTATCTCCTCTTCCCTATTCTTATTCTTTCGTCTTCTTCTTCTTATGATTGAGGATTTACTTCTATACGCTCTGTTTCCTGTGTTCAGGGCTGCGCCAAGTCCTTATCTCCTCCGCGCTTCCACTCCAGTGGTGACCCTCGGTGCCAATTACCGGGAAGGTAGCGGCCCTAAGCAAACACACCCTCGCACTCATAGGCGCCTGGTACTTCGGTTGACTATCATATATATAGCTAAATAGGTTTTTTTTAATTAGAATTCCAAACAAAGCCTATTAGGATATGATTACCTTACCTGGCCTGGACATTTTTATACAGATTGACAGATTGTCATTTTATGGCGATAGTCATTTTGAATATAACATGATACTGAATTACAGTGAAGCGAGCTGAAATAAGTACATCATAGTCACTGTCATAATAAGAGAGAAATCGGTCAATAGGAAAAATTAAAGGACAGTGAGCAAAAATGTAGGGATACAACAAATATACTTCTCTTTTCAATCCTATTGAATTATGCTCGAACACGATTCGTTTATGGGCAATTGGGCACTAATGCGTTTGCTGGAATCAAGTCCTCCGGTGAAGCTTGATTCGTCGTACTTTTTCGACACAAGACTAGCCAATTTAAAAAAAAAGTTTGCTGGAAAGTCATCATAAGGCTACGGGCTCTATTCCTCAAAATCAAAACTAAGTAATCAGAGACGGAGCCCTTCAGGCCTCGTCTCTTTCGGAGCCCCTCAGGTATTGTCTCCTTCATGATGTTTTCCGTATCACGCGCTATAGGCCTAAGTTCGAGGCTCTGACTACTCTGGGGTAGAGCCTTCCGCTCCCCCGCAGGTCCGGTGAAGCCCCTTCCATTAGTGGCTTCATGAAGGAAGCATCCAAACGCTACTTTGATGAAGGCCCTTCCAATCCCTATGTTGTCAAGTGTACGGGCTTTTTCCTGCACCCTACTACGCGGTTCCGCCGCCGTCCCAAACACATCCTTTCCGAACCTGACGACGAAATCACTGATGCAGTTAAAGCAGCCAAATAATTTAGATTACACCTAACAGAATGCCCTTCTGGTAGCGAATACCCTTCAGCCTTCAGGTAACAAGAGAGATACGGGCCCCGTCTCTCTCTTGTTACCTTAAGGGGAGAAGCGGGGGCTTTTTGGGGTAGAGTCTTCCGCTCCCCCGTAAGTTTGGTGAAGCTTGATCCGTCGTACTTTTTTGACCCAACCATAGGTCAAATTTAAAAAAAAGGTCCTGTGAAGCTTGATTGGTCGTACCTTTTCGACACGCGCGTAGGTTAAAAAAAAGGAAAAAAGAATAGGGCTCTATTCCCACACACACAAAGTAAAACAATAGCCCACTTTAAATTTCTTTCACACACAAACGGCCGTCCTCAAGGTAACGGTCCACTTTTTCCTAAACCACATTAATAGGGATGTTGACTGGCTAGTCAAAAGAGCTTCTTTTTATAAAAGGTAAAATACAATATTTTATATGAAAAATTAAAGGGAATACTAACTTATGACGTCACAAGCTTGTATTGTCGTTTTTGTACGATTTTTAATTTGATTTACAATAAGAAATCATAAAATTGGCGAACATAAATAAATAAATATATGGGGACATCTCACACACGGCAGGCGGCACACAAACTAGGCAGAGCCTAACACACATTTTCACGGGTTTTCTCCACGATTTCGTTTTAAATTGAGCTGAGCAGAGCCTGTTCTATAGGTGTCAGACAGCTGATATACATACATACTTAAATATACAACAACCAGACATAACGCAAACACAAGTGCTCACGAATGTTTGCCTTAGGCGGGATTCGCACTCGCAACCCTGTGCTTCGCAGGCAGGCGTACTACCAACTAGGCTACGAGGCCGTCAAAAAATCGCCCCTACATAAGTTACACTAGAGTAATATCAGAGTTTTATTTTCTACATAGTGTAAGATAATTTAAGTAACGTTTTAAGTATTCTAAATACCTGTATGTAGTTTATTTATGTCAGTGCCACCAACCCGCGCTATCTAGCATTTTTCGCTATTTGCTGCTTGGTTGTCTGGAAGAGATTGCTACTTTAGCAATAAGGCCGCAAATTGGCTTCTTGTTTCACATTTTAAATTTGTAACAGTACTATTTATTTCTGGTGTCATCACTATCACTATCACTACATAGTATAAAATAAAGTCGCTTTCTCCGTCCCTATGTCCCTATGTCCCTATGTCCCTCCCTTTGTACGCTTAAATCTTTAAAACTACGCAACGGATTTTGATGCGGTTTTTTTAAATAGATAGAGTGATTCAAGAGGAAGGTTTATATGTATAATACATGCATAATATACTGAAGGATAACCCACAATAACCATTTTCCCGTGCGAAGCCGGGGCGGGTCGCTAGTTAAAGAATATTTGTATTGTACTTTATTGTATAATTTATTTTATAATTTATTTTGAGGACTTACAGTCAACATCCCTATTCGTCAGAGTTGACGTATAGTCCACAAGATATTACATCCGGGACACCCGGATATAAGGCCGGGCTTACCCGGGACAGTTTCAGGGAATATGAATATGAATGAGGGTCAAAAATATCATGATGGACTAACATTTACTTCGCTCGTGCGACGAATTTTTGTATTTTGTGATGTGATAAAGTGACAAATCAAATTAGTAAGTTAGGGGATAGATTAGAACTCAAAATATTAACCTGGATAAAAATTCAAAATCGCTAACTCCTATCTTAAATATCTTATTATAGGTGTAGTTCCCAGGCTATATTTTTAGCCAACAGGTAAATACGTAAATTAATAAATAGCTAACTAAATAGCTAATCACTTATTTTGGTGTATTTTTATTAGACATCACGAACGTCAATTTCTAAAGAAAGTTTAAGCTTTAAAATGTCCGTAAAGTTTTTAAAAATACTCACAAACAGACTTACTTTTACTTACTACATAACCCGCGAGAAACTCGAAAAGCTGTCAAAGGCGACGCGACATAATGACATCTATATAATAAAACTGTAGAGATCGAAAATCTGTACGTAGAAAAAAAAACTGACAAAAACCGAGTCAGGGGGATGAAAAAAGTGAAATAGAAAATAACAAGACTTTTTTTAAATTTTTGTTTGTTTATTTATCTGTTTGTCCGTCCGGAGTAATTTCTGAAACTGTTGGACCCATTTCAATGAAATTTTTCATGGTGGAACCTTATATCCCCAGTGAACATCTTGGATACTTTTTACTGCGAGAAAATGTCTCATTGCTACGGAAAATTGTGCACGGAAAGCAAAAAAATAACGCCGGCGTAGCCGCGGGCGAACAGCTAGTAACTACTATGGCTCTAATGTCACTATGTCGCATTTGACAGCTCGAGCTTCTCACTCATCACGTAGTAAGCCTGCAGTTCTCATTTGGTCCGTTAATCGGAACAGCTTTTCGCGAAACAAATCACCTCGTCGCCAAATAAATCCCCAAATAAATCGCCTCTTCCGCCATCCCACCCTGCAAACTGTAGCCGTATACAGGGTGTTATGTCGGCTCAGTTAATGGATATTTAGTCAACGTTTTTTTTATTTAGCAAATTTCATAAGAAAATTATTAAAAATCTACATTCTCATACTACATAGTAATTTTAATCGGAGAGTTTGGATGGAGAAGTCCAAGCTTTTTTTTTTGTTTATTTTATTAGGAGAGCCATTTCGGCCAATAAACTGCTAGCTTTCAGTTTTTGCTTAGCTGTCATTCGCACCCTGTATACAAATAACTCTTACGCTATCCTGCTCTGCTAAACTGCAGCCGTATCTGATAGAATAGAATATACTTAGAGAATAGAACGGAATATACAGGTGAAAACAGAAAATATTGAATATTCAATGTGATTCGTGAGCTCAAGACATTTTAAGTAGTTTGTACTACTTGGACTATATATCATCGACTAGCTTACCGCCCCACGGCTCCGCCCGCGTTAACAGGATTTCCCGTGGAAAAGAAGTATTTTTACGCGGTAAAGTAGCCTATGTGTTATTCTGATGTTTAGGCTATATTATTGTAAAGTTTCATTAGAATCTGTCCAGTAGTTCCAGAGATTAGCGTGTACAAACAGACAGACAGACAGACGGTAATTTTTTCAAAACTTATATTTTTGTGTTCAGCAACACTCCCTAGTAACACTCACTACAATCAGTTTTCTTTTAAACAAATACAAAATACAATTACAATTCATCAAAACGCCGATTCTTCAATTTTATCATAGTATAGAAGAAGATATATAGATAGAATAAGATTTACCTATACATATTAATGTAACTCGCATCAACTCGCATGTTGAGTAAATGGCAGGAAATCCGCTGCAGCCGCCTAGCCGTGCCGAAGACGGCCGGAAATAGTTGAGAGCGGCGGAAATAGACTAAACGCCAATTTCCAAATTTTAATTCAGAAACAAAAACCTCTTTCATCAGTGCTTGAATAGGGCTAATTCCGAATTCTTTGCCATCAATCGATTCAATGATAAATTCAAAGAGGTTTTCCGCGTTTCGCTTTTGATAAATTTCACTTGATTGTCACAATAATTTTACCTGAAAAAAATATATTCCGTGCTACGGAAAGCATATTCTCCCAAAATGCACCTGAAATAATCTGAATAGAAAAATTGGCTTTTCTGCCAAATTTTTAAACGTGCAAAAATTCCGCCTTTCCTTTTTCCTCTGAAATATATAAAATCTGATCCCATTTGGGCGTCCGTCTCGCCTGTACCGTGCAGTTGACAAAGTAATTGGCACTCGACGCGAACTGGCAGCCAACCGCCGCCCGTCAGCTGCCAGCCAGTTGCAAATAAAAAAAATTCGCTCATGTCCTGCGGTAAAACGTGAGAACTAAAATAACAACTCCCCTATGTTGCAGGTAATAAACAAGTATTAATTTTCGGTGCGTTATGCGGTTGCAACGCCGCGGCTATCGGCCATGAGTGATGGTGCGGACTCTCACACATTTTCACGGGTTTTCTCCACGATTTAGTTTTAAATTAAGCTTACCGATGTTTCGACCGGGTTACACCGATCAAGGTCACGGCAGAACGCATATCAGTAAGCTCAATTTAAAACAGAATCGTGAAGAAAACCGTGAAAATGTGTGATAGTGCAATTAACAACAGCGAAAATCTAAGAATGTTAAAAAAAAAGTTACTGCACATATTTGAATAACAGTACAGTCACAGAAGTATATACTAGTACAACACGTACAGAAGGGACATTCACTTCCCCGCACCGCACCCCGCAGGAGCTGCCGGACTCCGAAAATATGTATAAAATGTCCCCACATACATACATACATACATAAACTCGCGCCTCTTTCCCGGATGGGTAGGCAGAGACCACTTCCTTCCACTTGCTACGATCCAAACATACTTCTTTCGCTTCATCCACATTCATCTCAATGCTCTCATTTCTACAGCACATATTCAACTTTCATGTTTTTTCTGCCATACCCAGCATTCGCTCCCATACATTAGAGTCGGAAGTAGTACCCCCCTATGAACAGCCAGACGTGCCTTTTTAGACACCTTCTGACTGTTCATAATCCCCACGTATCATATTATTATTATTAAATTATCCCTTGGATTTGAAATACATATTAATAATGGCCTTTTAGTGGCCTATACTAAGAGCAATTTCTGTCAACCTTTACAAAAGAGATTACAAGATGAATGGCTGCACGGAGCTGCGACATCAACCCATCAGCCCGACAGCGTGTCGCATCGTGTCGGCGTAGATGTCGGCGAAGGCTAGATGTCGGCGAAGCGCGGCGGCGACGGCTAGATGTCGGTGAAAGTGGTGCCGATCGCATTCAATGCTAATCAACGAATTAGAGCAACTGCTAACAACTGGTTCCTTGACGCTTGTTTGTTGTGTGGGTAGAATAGAAGCGATCGAGGGAGGGGGTTTTTACGCGGGAATCGAGAGGAAATGGCGGGTTCATTGTTTCGTCCTTTATAAAATTAGTTTTTCATGGTAATTGTGGTGTTAATATGGTGGAATTAGTGCGATAATGTGCCGTTAAAGAAGAACTATTCAATAAAAGAGAAATAATGAGTGGTTAGCTGTTTCTGGTTTGATACCCCGCGTTAAACTTCAGTATCATTGGAATGTAAGAACCACCCTTGCATTTCAATGATCCCGTAACAAGAAATGAAACAACTGAAGACGTACATGGATGCAAGAAATGACTAAAGACGACGAAATGAAACTAAAGAAATGACTGAAGATGAAGACATTAAACTTGGATAATGCAAGAAACTACTAAAGACTAGGCTGTATGGGCTTAGATCCCTTTGCCTTTCCCATAAGGGAGAAAGAAACTAAAAAAAAAAAAAAGCGATCGAGGGAAACCTAGTAAAGACTACTTTGAATAATCAAAGCTAGATGAACTTGATCGATAACAGCTGATATACGTCCCCACCGAGGGGCTTGAGCCTACCCTGAAATCAGGGTGAATAGACCTTAATCGACCACGTTCTGCCCTCATTGCGGGTTACTAAACTTCACACATAACCTTTGCATTACTTCGCAGGTGTGTACAGGTTTACTCACGATGTTTTTCTTCACCTTCAGAACGTCAAATAAACGTACACAATAATGATTTCCTGTGTGTTACCCCAGCCCAAACGGAAATTGTCGAAAATCTTACCTTACCTTACTACATTTAAAAATCTGCTTACCAATTACGGAAGCCGTATATGTACCTATCTAATTATGAATTGCAATTGTCTGATGGTTTTCGACAATTTTCGTCTATTTCTGGCTGGGGGCGCACACTATGATTTCGAAAATCGAAACACATTAATACATGCCGAGGCTCAAACCTGTGAACTACCGAATGGAATTCAACGGGTCTTGCCACTTGGCCACTGACTATTTGGTAAGTTACAATCAAACACAACAAAAAAAGAAAAGACTAAAGCAAAAACTCTAGAAAAATACATAGATACGATCGTAGTTATGGGTTTGCAAAACAATAGGAAAACACATCGCGGAACAGATAATATAATCATACTTACTAATTAAACTTTTTTAATTTAGGTTGTATGATCTCGATGAGATTGTAATTAGTTGTAAATAGGATAGGATAATATGTAATAACTTTATAAATTTATATAAATTTATTCTGTACAAACTAATAAGCCCACTGCAAATATTACACGACACTTATACAGATCTTTCAGACAAACATAAGTAGACTGTAAGTAGCTGACACACCCGCTCGCTGGTCGAATACACCACCGACCTGTTGGACATTATGTAACATATGAACTAGGGAAATAGACAACTTTCTATTCTATTCTATTCTATTCTATTCTATTCTATTCTATTCTATTCTATGATCTCTTTGCCCCTTGCCTTTCTCCTTGAAATGAATAAACCCACAAATTGAAACCAATCTTATCCAATGCATGCACTACGGTTTTATCTTAGGACCCAAACGGAGTAAAAGTAGTAAAACTATACATATTCTTTGATTATACCGATGCTAAAGGAAAGACGTGGAAATCCTCTTAGATCTCATACATTTTTCAGCACTGATTTAAATTTCATCTCGCGACTGATTGGGATTCCGTTCCCGTCTCAAAGAAAATAATCTTTTCAAATGAAAGTCCCATTCAATCGCATCTGACTCTATCTCAATCGACCGACCATTACAGTATTCATTCAAGTGAACGAAAAGTGATTGATCAATAGATCTTCTTTATGACAAAGTCTAGTAACTATAGGATTCAGATTTTTTACATAACTTTCAGCTTAGATTTACGGCATAGCTGAATCAACCAACTCTTCCGGTGGGTGCCATCTGAGGTGAGTAAAGGCAAGGCAATTTAAGGATTAATTTTTAGTTTCGACAGATTTTTGTTTCGTCGGATTTTCGATTCGCTAGATTTTTGTAAAAGACGTTTGAGAACAAAATAACACGCCGTCGAAACAAAAATCTGTCAAAACGAGAAATTTTTTTTTTATTTTCCAGTCCTATTTTTTCTTTTTTTTTTTGTTGTTGTTAGTTGTACCTCAACAGGCAAATTGCATAAGTTTCTGTTCAAACGACGCGACTAAACTCAAAAAAGGGTCAGCAATAGATTTAAAGAAGATTTAATTTTAATGGATCTTTCTGCAACTGACTATTAACGACTCATTTAAAGAGACGCGGGACGTTGCGCGGCGCATTAGGCGTTCATAGGTTTGTTTCGTTTTCTGTCATTAAAAGAAAAAAAAAACATTTAAGCTAATACAACAACATTTAGCGGCCAAGAGTGTCAAACTTCAATTACTTAAGTATATATTTCAAATACCGCTTTAAACTTGCAACACCAATAATTTTCAAGTCGGCCCTCACCCTTCCAAGAACAGTAAAGATTTATCTAAACTACCAAATATCCTGAATTAATTCCGAATTATGAATGGGGGCGGGCGTTGGCGCGATGAAAACTGCCATTACTTTTATAACAGTAGCTTAATACTCGTACTATTTCACCTTAAAGTCTTATGTTCCCTGAAAAAAGAATGGAGTCTTTAACAACTATTAATAGAGCTGTCAATATTTTTACGTATTATTAAGATATATAGATAATAATTATATAAATACATATTAAATTGAAAATTACATCACTCACAACTCACAGTCATAATGTAACTCCATTCTAATAAATCAATCACTACATATTTTTCATTGCAAACATTTTATAAGTTGCTACGTCTCGTCGTAGCGCTCGTAGCATGTTGCTACGATAATAGCGCGTACAATTCGCGCTAATAATTTTGTGCCCTAATTTTGCAGCAGCAATAAGGCCGCCAATTGTACATTTTATGTACCTATTATATTTTGTATCTGTATTTGTATTTCTGTTTGTGTGCAATAAAGAATATTTTCATTTTGTTAGCACGCCATCTATGAGACGTCACTGCTAACAGTTAACAACTTATAGGTTTAGGCTGTATTGCATGTTATCGTTCCTTGATCATCGTGGTAGCTCAATTAAGTAAGTAGTTTGACCTTTATTGAATAGATGGCGCTGCTCCGATTATATAAAAAGAATGTCATAGCTGAAATATGTCTCTTTCAAATAAATTGTACCTGTCGATAACAGTTCTGTGTTAATTTGCTTTGCCCATCCAAATTCCGCATCGAGATTTACACATTTCATTTAATTAATATTTGTAAGTTTTACTCACATACGCACGTACGGTATGTTGTATACAGGCGCGTGGAATAATTCCTAATACCTTTCTTCCACCTTAAAAAAATAAATTTCCTTAACAGTCAATCTTCTTTCTAAAACTAATACCTATTGTCATGTCAAAAAATAATATTTTTTTTATTGATTGCAATGTATGATCAAGCATCACTCACTAGTCACTAGACTTGCAATAGTGCCAAAAAAAGTAGTTCCACTACTATTAAAAACTACCTAGCCATTTCCATCACAGTCTATAGTGCGTAAAAGGGTCCATATCGATTGGCTGCTGCGCCGGTTGCCTAGCAACGGCCCGTCGCGACGTCTGCCGCCACAGCACGCGACAGCACGCGTTATGATAATTTTAATCGCACGCAGCTAATGTGAGCATATTTAAGTGACGGGAGCTCGGTTGAGTTGAGAGATAGCGTGGGATGTTAAGACGTATTCGGTTCAATACTGATTCTACTTAACTAGTTAAGTACAACTTACAAGCAGTGGCGGATTTACACATTTACCGCCGGTATTCTTTTGCCGCCCCACCGGCCTCTGTGTAACTATATCCTTAGGTTTATTTCAGCGTAGCGTGTGAAATATACTTTGGCTCGAAGGCTTAGATGATTGATGTGTTCCTTTATGTGTCTGCAATAAAGTGTTACTTACTTACTTAATTACTTATTTTTGTTGATCATCGACTCTATGTATATGCAACAATAAAATTACTTTTAATTTGCCGCCCCCTAAAATCTGCCGCCCTAGGCTTCAGCCTACTCAGCCAGCTCTACCAACATGTAAATCCGCCACTGACTACAAGAGTAGACTAGCTTTTCGACCTGCCCCTGGGTGCCCCGGGTTTAATTTTTTGCCCTGTTCTTCGTGATACAATTGTTATCGATCATACTTCCAAGAAGTTTAATCACGATTGACGGTCCATCCAGTGAGATTTTCCATCCTTCCATCATCCACCTATCCATCTACCTACATTAATAAAAAATAATTTCTGTGAAATGTACACAACAGCTACAGACAGACACCAGCACATGCGGTTAGACATTTGCACTACGAAATTAACCCCTACCACTACGGAATACAGGCGGTCAACATGACCAGCCGCATATGCTGGCTACTGTATGTTTAATTGCATATAGGTACGCAATGAATATTTTTTATATTCGTTTTTGTACGAAGAGTCACACACAACACATGGACCTGAAAGCAAAGTATGCTAAGCCAAAGAATAAAACAAAGAAGCCAACAGTTTTGCCAAACAGCGCTCTTTTAAGTTTACTATTTTTCAGACAGAAGAGCAATAATTTATCTTTCAACTGCGCCCTAAGAAAGACAAAGAATAGCAACTGGAAGATAAGTATAACCGCTTTATCGCTGTACCACGTCACTATATACGTTTATGGATGATATATCTCGTTTAGGGGAAGAGGCAGGGACGAACTCAGGTAGTGGGAAAGGGGCACAAGAGTTGAACACAAATTTCTCTATAACTTAAAACAGTCCAACGCTGGAATAAATTTTAGCCTTTCCGGCTTAGATGACAATACGAATAAAAAATCCTCGCTAGGGTTGGCACACAGGCAAACACTGGTCAATCAGCGCTCCCCCCATTTTCTTAGAGTAACGTATAATTTCCTTTCCTTCATACAGCAACTAGAGGAATGAAATTGGTCGAATTCTAAGCTAATCACACACAACACTGCAAGATTTTGCTTTGGGTAGATAGACATATTTTTTAAAGTAATGTTTTTCAAGCAAATTGTGGTGTGAAGAAGAAAGACTAGCAAAATTAATAATTTGATTACTTGAAAAATGAAATAAAAATGAAAATATTCTTTATTGCATACAAACAGAAACACAAATGCATATAAAATGTAAAATTGGCGGCCTTATTGCTTAGGTAGAAATTACTTTAGGGATGGGGTCGCCTTTTGTAGCCGTCTTTACCGACCCCACTTTCCCAACCCCAATCCCTCAGTGTGCACGTCAGCAACCTAATACAACAGGCATTGTGCTGGGATAGAAAAATGATAGTTGTGTCGCCCCTGGTGAGCGGTGGGACGTAGCTAGGAGCCGAGGCGGGGAACATTCGTTAAGATGGAGAGGAAAGAACTGATAGAAAACGTGAGTCAAGAGATTAATAATAATAATTTTATTAATGAAATAAACCAATCAATACATGTTTTCCTTTTCAAGTCTTTCCTTTTTAAGTCCTTTTAATGCAAACTGCGTTGATGTGGAATAGGCTTCCCAAGTCTATTCAAGATTGCCCTTCCATTTACGTTTTCAAGAAAAGATTAAAAGAGCACTTCATTTCGTTATGACTTTCTGGTATTTATTTATATATTATATGTATTTTAGTATATTCATTATCTAGGTATTTAACAATTATTGTTATAGAATTGTATGTATTATGTAGTTATACTATTTAATAAATTTATTTTATTGATTAATGCATCTATTTCATTTCATATAGCTGAGTAGTTGTATTTTTCTTATAATCTAATTTCGGTGCACTTTCGTGTTTATCTCAAAATTATTATTTATCTATTTACTCTCACATGCGTATAGGTTGGCTGGGAGAGATCTCTGTGTAGAGATAAGCTCACCTTTGCTATAAACTTTCTGTAAATTGCTGTTTTTGTGTTGTTTTTAATGTGTGCATTAAAGTATAAATGCAAGAGCGTAAGCTGTGCTACAGACTTCAGTCTTCCCCTACTATGTCTAAAGCTAAACAGTTAAGAGTTCCATTCCATTCCTTTCTATTCTATTATTTTTACCGCGGGAAAATTCCTCACTCCCACGGGAAAACTGTTAACGCGGAGAGCTAGTAAACAAATTAGGTGAGTTACTGCACACATAATTTTATTTATTTTCTCGCGACACCTCTCAGTAGAAATGCTCCCTTAGTACCTATAGTACTCAATGAAAATGCTAGTGCTACCTTCGATCAAAAATACCCTACAAAAATCCAATTAATATACAAAGTAACTAACAAGATGCTTTTCATAGAAACATGCCTAGTTTGCAGTCTGGCAACTCATAAAATGCGTACGTCGACAGGCTATATCTGTTAAATTAGCATACATTTTATAGCAGCAGCGCCGGCGCAACAATGTTAGCGGATGAAATATCTAAACTCATTTGGCATATTGAGCCCAATCGCCTTTGCCGACCGTTTGCGAGACTCAAATAAAACGAAATATTGAAGATCATAAACGCAGTGCAAGTTTCGAGATAGAGCGATTTTTTCAACGTAGTTTAGTTACACGGAGGACTAGTTACTCGTTATCCTTCTATCATCCGTGGGATAGTTACCTAGGTGAACCGTTAAATAAGGGTTCAGGAGCAGGATTTTTTTTTAATTGACCTATGCGGACTTGCGGGGGAGCAAATGGCTCTACCCCAGACTAGTCATGTACCAACGCGTTTAGGAGCGTCTCAAGGGAGCCTCGGAACTAGGCCTACCTAGCGCGTTGACACGGAGGATCTCCGTCTCTGATTGTTAGTTTTGATTTTGATTTGGCTGCGCCCCCGCCGGCGGGTACGGGCATTGTTACAGGAGCAGTAGACTTGATGCAGGGAATGACGCGAGCCCGTTAACCGACAATAAAGAAGGGATTATAAATTAGGCTTGGCTTGTATAAAATAAAATGGATAGTAAGTAGATTATTGTGTGCTCTCCACAGAATTAATTCTGTTGAAAAGTTACATTGACATGCGAGCTATCGGAGCAAAGGTCGGAATTTAAATTTTTAATTGGAAAAGCTCAATCAACTCAAAAGAAAACTTTTTTAAAGTTATATCTTCAATACCTTCATAGTAGTTAAATACTCTAGAACGATATTTACCCGATGAAGTCGTCCTAGTATTAAAATTATTGTGGTTAACAGATGTTAACAGTGATCCTTGTTAGTTATAAACAGCTTGCTTACAACTATGAGTCGGCATACAATTTGTCTAGACAAATAATGATCAGACGGCGGTTACCATCGGGCTGCAAAAAAAGCTTATGCCTCGTCCCCCACCCCTGATCACTGTTGTCGTTCCCCTAGCGCCCCCGGCCGGCCGCGATGGATGGGCCAATCAGCGGCCAGTGCGCGCGCCGAGGCTATAGCGCCCCTGCGCCTGCGACCCAATTTATTGTACACGCCGATTAATGTTAATGCAATCTGGCCTGTACAAAAGAAATAAATTTATTATTGTAATATTTTATTTCGCTAAAAGTACATTAGGACGATGATAGTAATTCTTCTTCTCTTCGTATCCATTCAGCGGCAAGATATTGTATTATAGGGAATCAGTACTAGCATTGTACGGTCAAGAGCAGGGCAAGCTAAACACACGCATCGCGATTGTCTTCCGTATTCAACGAAAATAAGAGCGATGGTGTAGAGTCCAAAATGTTAAGCTTATAATTTCCTCGCGCTCTGTACACCTAGCAAGATAAGTTGGTCTCGATCATTGTTAAAGATAGATAAAACAGATAAAGGATATGGTCGAAAAAAAAAAGAGTCTGTAATTACCATAAGTTCCTGTTCCTAGGTTACAATTTAGACCAACCGAACACTTCCTGTAAAAGGTATCCAGGACATGAACAGCAGTTTACACCTGTCAAATCAACAAAGAAGACATATAAAAGAAAAAAAGTTAGCATAAGCTTTGGTGCTAATAAAGCACCATAAAACCCACCCCCGGAAGAAAGATAATACGTATTTTCATTATCATAAACGACAAATTGTCACACATTTCGTTTATCTTGGTATGACAGCGGTACCGTATATGGAAAGTCATTTTGCATAATTACCGTCATTTCCTATGTCGGTACAGCACATCCGCCATTTTGGAGAATCACCCTTCGCTAGGGTAAACAGAAGTGGGGTACCGAGGTACAGTAGCCAGAACATGCGGCTGGGTATGTTAACCTTGATAGCGCCCGTATTCCGTAGCGCTAAGGGTAAATTTCGTAGTGCGAGTGTCCAATCGCATGTGGTGGCTACTGTACCATTGTCATTTGTCTTGAATAAACAGATTGAGTAAAGAATAGTATAGAATAATACTTTACTGCACACTAGAAAAAGCAATGCAGTTATAATTCACAAAAATAATAGAAAGTGTACATGTATAGCTATTCAGCAATCTCTACCAGGAAATCTTAATAAAATGAGTGGACTGGAAAATATAATATCTAAAAATAAAATAATACTAATATAAAACTTCACGTCCCATCACGTCTTTGTACTGATTTCAGCGTATGCTCGAGCCCCTCGGTGGGGTATGAGATGTCAATGATATGATTCAACTATTATCATTCCAATTCATAGCATATACTTCGATTTATACATTAAAAAAAACTGCGCTTCATACTTGATCCTTTCATCAACTAGAAAAGAGCTATAATCTTCAAATGACTGAAGATATTTTCTACTATCTTGGATCATAGCTAAGAACACTCTCGATTGTGAAACCTTGCAAAAAAAAAACGAGATCAAAATCGGCACATCCGTTAGGAGCTACGATGCCACAGACAGACAGACAAACGTCAAACTTATAACACCCCTCTTTTTCGTCGGAGGTTAAAAAGAAAAATTTGTTTAGTGGTGGGGTCTTGCGAAATCATTCATTCAAAGTATCATTCATTCATCTCCTTTTGTTGAACATTCCAGTACAACATGTGGATAGAGTTGGTACGGTCAGAAGATTTTTTTTTAAAGTAAATTAGGGCCAATTTCACCTAATAATCAGTCAGGTAGATAGATAAATTCTAGCAAAATAACTTGTATTGAACAGATATTTTCCTGGTTTAACAAGTCAGTTAATTTTGCAGCATTCTACTACTATTGTAGCTAATCCAAAGATCTATTCCTAATCATTAAGTAGTTGTTGTGTACTGGCACACAGATGTGCAATACACCAGTTGGTCCATAATTAAGATTACATTATTTACATTAAATAAATAAGAAAACGGGTCAAAAAAAAGCTTTGGTTTTAAAAAAAAATGTTTTGTCTCATCTCATTGGAACAAGATCTGTTGAATAATATTACATTATTAAATTATAATTTTTTATTTTCGAAAAAGTAAAGCATATGAATCAAATAAATAATGGAAGCGTAAATAAAAGGAGAGTTTGCTTCGATATATCATTTACATTAATTCCACCAAAAATAATCAAACGTAACTTAGCCTATAAAACAAACCACTTTTCTCCAGCAACAAATGGAAAAGTCTAAACAGTCAAGTTACTCGTATTTTGTAATTACAAAATAACGGAGTTAAGTCCAGCCATAGAGATGCAGTTGCGGCAACGAACTGTCGTCCGATAGCAGTTAATTAGATGTCAAAACAGGGGAATGCGGTAATAGGACAGCTTAACTGTAGTCTGTAGTCCACTGTATGTACAGTGTAGTACAGCCCACGCAGCCATGGAAATTGTGTTTGTGTGAAGGAAGACTGAATATAACGGCAATATTTTATTAATGTTTAAAATTTTCTCTCCGGAAATAAAAATACAAAAATACTAGTTATAGGTATGTAATCTTCCGAATAAAGAAACAATTCGGTTAGGTTAGGTTCGAAACGATTTAATTTTTATTCGGAAGTACCTGAAAATGAAATATTTCAGCAATAAAAAATTTGCTTTCTATTTTCTAGCGTTTTCAAATAACCCTATCTGTTGATTGAAAAAAAAAAGACAAATAAGAGTCAAACTCGGTTAGAGAGGGTTGCGAAGGTATGAAAATCATCATCATGACGAAAGTTATATTTTATTTAGGGGGTAAATAAATATTGATCCTATACCTACATACAAATCACCACACAAATGTTTTCTTTAATAGCACTAGTACAAGCTTAGCTTAGTAAAATAGTGCAACCTGACTCATTCATTATAAATTATAGTCATAGATAATTTAATAGGTACTAGCTAAATAATTACACGATGTTTGCGTAATTATATTGCCTTGTGCAGTTTTGTTGCTAATCGCTAGTTTTCTTGAAGTGAAGTTGGAATTACCTCAGAAGTTTAATGGTGAACCTACTCTTGAAGTCTGGCTTTAGACTTTTTTTAAATAATTGATTAATTCGTCACCAGATAAATGAATTAATGAAAAAACTGATGTTGTATAAAGTTTAATTTTTAAAGTTAAAAGACAACAATTAGTTTATGACGACGTAAACAATGCTATCCATGATGTAGTTAACTGGTTTACGGTAAATAATTTATTACTCAATGAAAATAAAACAAAATGCCTTAAATTTGTATTACCAAATGTTACTCCAGTAGCAACTGATATAATAATAAAGGGACAGAGTGGACCTTGTGGACTCTGCTGTATTTCTTGGAATTACTTTGGATGCCAAACTGCAATGGGATCCTCACATAAATAAATTGTCGAACAAACTGAGTTCAGCGGCGTATGCAGTTAAACGAATTAGAGCTCTTACTGATGTAGATACGGCTAGATTAGTGTATTTTAGTTATTTTCATAGCTTGATGACCTATGGAAATCTTCTATGGGGACATGCTGCAAATGCAAATAATATATTTACGCTGCAGAAACGGGCTGTTCGTGCAATTTATAAATTAAGGTCTAGAGTGTCACTTAGGGAAAAATTTAACGAAATTAATATTTTAACATTAGTATCGGAGTACATTTACCACAATTTATTACATGTAAAAAAAAATATAACAAAATTTGCAAAGAATAGTGATCGACATCTTAATACTAGAAATAAAGACAAATTGGCATCTCACATTAGTCGATTGCAGAAAATAAAACATTGTTTTAAGGGCGACTGTATACGCTTTTACAATAAGATTCCTACTATTATACAAAACTTACCCTTAGATAAGTTTAAAGTTGTAGTTAAGCAAAAATTGATTAAAAATGCATATTACAAGATATCTGATTATTTAGAAGACGAATCTCCATGGGAATGAGGTTGCTTGAGTTGGCTATTAATATAATTTAATTTATTAAGATATATTGTACCTATAATTTACATATTTAAAAAAATATATAATTTTTAAAAGATGCGACGCTTGTGGAGTTTATTCGGCGAGCTCTTCTCCACAAAAGACCGCACATTTTGCTTTGCTGAACTCGCCACTAAATGTAATTTTATTTGACTTAACTAAGTGTCCAAAAAAGTGTCCAAAAGTTAAAATAAATGATTTCATTTCATTTCATTTCATTTCATTTCATTTCATTTCATTTCATTTCAGTACTACTACCCAACTTAAAATAGGACCAACAAATAACAACTTGTAGCTTTTGATCGAGGCTCTGTCTGTGACTGCTTTAACTGTGTGTGATCTTATCTTCTGGGCCGGGAAAGAACATGCTTTGGGCGCGACAAAACTGAGAGATAAAATGATAAATGGCTTAAAATATTTCAGTCACATCACATGATCGGCCACTTTGTATGACAAGTGACATTTTAATTTTATGATTTCAACCTATGTTCCTTAGGGAAAATTGTTCAGTTTCATTAGTACTATCAATATGTTGCTCATAAAGTGAATACCTAAATCGCAGTTGTTGTCGGCCACAACAGCCTGGTGATGGCGACTGTTGTTGAGTTTGATTAATCGCAACTATCGTGGTCTGCTTACCTGCGTACACGCCGGCGGCGCTCGCGCCGGGTCGGCGATATCATCAGCGTGTCTAATTCAATTCCTCACGCCGCATTATAGTACGCACGATAGCTCTCGATCGCTCCTTCTGACTGTACTGTAATGCTCTGTGGATCGTCCTGATACTGAACTTAACACTGTGATTCACTCAAGATCGGTCCCGTGGTTGAAAATTGTTACGTGACTTTTTAAACACTACAATAATAGTACAATATAATTACAACTATTTGTAATCATTATAAAATTATTTAGAGAAATCGTAACAAATATGCTTTAATCATACAGCACAATATTAATAAACACACACACACCTTGTACATATTATAACATGGGAAGAGCGGAAGAGTCAGGACATAGGCTACAAAGCTTACTAGGAGATTCCAATCGACACATTGTTACGAAAAAATAAAGAATTTATTATTATTACTAGCGACCCGCCCCGGCTCCGCACGGGAAAATGGTTATTGTGGGTTATCCTTTATATTATGTATGTATTATACATATAAACGTTCCTCTTTAATCCCTCTTTCTACTAAAAAAACCGCATAAAAATCCGTTGCGTAGTTTTAAAGATTTAAGCATACAAAGGGACATAGATGGGGTCATAGGGACAGAGAAAGCGACTTTGTTTTATAATAAGTAGTGATTAGCTAGGGCCCTTCGGGAGGCGCGGGTCCCCAGGTCACAGAAAAAAATAATTCCCAGGTTCAAGCCTACAAGCCTCCTCAATGTATTTTCGATTTTCGAATTCACATGATAGATTGATAGATGACGTTCAGTTGGCGCTCTTACGCTTTTTTAGAAAAACCTCGTGAGGTAATCTGGTGCTGCACACATCTAAGAAATTCAAATCTTGACCAACGCACACTGAGCCAGTTAGGTCGACTAAAGCCTATTCACCCTTAGGGTAGGCTCGAGCCCCTCGGTGGGGACATAATTGTATAGGCTGTTAACGAGTTAACATTTGCGAATTTAAGATTTTTCTTCACCACGTCGGCAGTTAACATGTTATCTGGCTGTAGGGTATTTTTATGGTATGTTAACGCTCTCTCTGTGTTATTTTGCGGGTGATTGTATGGTAGCCTGTCTACAATGATGATAAGGTGTAAAATAGATGAACACTTGAGGCACCTAATTCGCTACGGCTTGTTGTAAATGTTCAACTTGTTAGTATTTTATCTGAGTGAACTTTTAACAAAAGTTTTTATTTTACAGTCTTAAGCAGCAAAATGGTTCCTGGTTTGAAATTCGACCATCCTAACCGAACCCTTCTTGTAGTCAAAAAGTTCTTTTTTTTCTTTGCTTTTCAACATTTTGCGACAAAAGCGCTTGTGCGTAAGTCAATAAAAAATCTATCACTTAGGGCGATTACACACCGAATCCAAGAACGTCCATACAATGCAAACTGTCTCGGACGGAAAAAAAATATTGTATGGACTTTCTCGGATTCGAAACGGAATCAGACGCTAGACTAGCACAATTCGAAACGTATGTTTTTTTTTTGGTTGGTATAAGATATCTCCGCCAATTGTGACCCGATATTTAAAATTCTTTTTTTAATCAACAGGGTACAAGGTGATGTGTATAACAATGTCTATACATGTTAATATGATGTTACTACTTATGTAATAAGCTTTCAGCTAGATTTTTATTTAATTTTTACATTTTAAGGTTTTATAATATATTTTTTAATTATCATTTTATTTGATACAACTTCTATTATCATTATTAGACACACTCAAAAAAAAAACAATTATGTACAATCAAATAAAAAAACATAAACATCCGCGAATTTTGATTTTCCTAGAGCCTATAGTATGACCAATCTAAAGGCCTACTCACCCCTAAGTGTAAGAGCGTGACTTCAAGCCACAGATAGTCTAAAATGGCACGTAGTATAGTAATATAAGACACTCTAAACTTTTATACAAAGACTCTTCCTACATACGTGACCAATTTAAAAAATATAACTTCGTATTGGTCGTGTATGTCCGTAGAGGTCTCGTTAAATTGGTCAAAGAGTATTTTATGAAGTGGCCCATAGTTACTACAACAGGTCCAGACAGTCCTCAGGAGTTGTGAGGATGGACACAAACAGGGACGTATTCAGAAAATTGAGAAATCAGAAAATGAAATTGTGGGTGAAATTAACTGGGATTCTTTTTCTTCTCTCTCTCTCTCTTTTCGTTTAATTAAGGCCTAGGGCAGGTAATAATAAATCAATTAACCCTATAGATAGAGGTCAATAATAAATAATGAAAAGATAAAATAAAATAATAATATTAAATAGTAATAATGTTTGTAAATCTGTTCATAAATTTGGTGATAGTCCATGAATAATATCAGTCGCCATATTTAGAAAATAATAATAATATTATTTAAAAAGAATAGAAATAGATAAACATAAGTAATTCTAATTAAGTACTATATTCCCCAAACGCGTCTGCCAAGCATAAGAATTATGATTTACTACAAAACACCTCCCAAACTTCTAACCGACACTGTTAGTCCAGCTCCGTGCTATGACAAGAGTTTATCTCACATTTGACTGTCAAAAAGCTGCGAGAAACCTACCATATTATAACCCTCTAATAAGATAAGAGTATAAGCACGACAAAACTATATTTGTCACACGTGAAGCTCCATACTAGCCTGGCAGCGGTGGAATGAATGTTTTATATTGTCTACCCTAAATACATCCCTGTGTGAAGGTGTCTGCAGATAACCAGATAAAGATGGCGGAGTTATGTTATTGTGAACCAGTATTGCACCTCGTGAGAAGACAGTTTACTTTTTTTTTCTTGATTCTTTCTATACCTACCATGGTCCAAGAAAACAAGGTCTTGCAATTAGACCACGTGACTGACACAAGACTACGTCATTTCTACGTCATTTTGCCTATTCATCCTTGTCGAATGCGTGTAATAGACAAGGATGAACAGCGCAAAATGACGTAGGCTTGTGTCAGTCACGTGGTCTAATTGCAAGACCTTGTTTTCTTGGACCATGGTAGGCATGATACCTACCTACAGGGTGCAAAGTGACGTCATAGTGACGGTCTAGCGAATACTATGACGAACTGGTGTTACTGCCTCTTACAAGAAGACAGACAGGACGGCTCCGTAGCCTATTTGGTTTGGTAGTACGTCTGCCTTCGAAGCACAGAGTCGCGGGTTTGAATCCCGCCCAGGGCAAACATTCGTGTGATGAGCACTTGTGTTTGCCTTGTGTCTGGATGTTGTATATTTATATGTATATGTATGTATATCAGCTGTCTGACACCCATAGTACAGGCTCTGCCTAGTTTGTAGTCAATGGCCATGTGTGAGATGTCCACACATCACTTCATAGTAACAATGTCGCTTTCTCTGTCCCTATGTCCCTATGTATGCTTAAATCTTTAAAACTACGCAACGGATTTTGATGCGGTTTTTTTTAAATAGATAGAATGATTCAAGAGGAAGTTTTATTATGTATAATACATGCATAATATACTTAAGGATAACCCACAATCACCATTTTCCCGTGCGGAGACGGGGCGGATCGCTAGTGTATAATATATTAATTGTATGATCTACGAAAATGTATATGTTAGGAATTCAGTGTGTTTTTCACAATTTTGTCGCGATTGTTACATTATAGGTAGCCAATGTGACATGTTTCCACACGTCGGCATCAAATATCACTGGCATGCCCGTGCGCATATTCCGCGAAACTGCAGGCGGTCTGATTGGCGTAATTCAATACTCAGTGGCAGGCACGTAATGCTTTGTAACTAGTTGCATTATTGATAATGATAACCAGTTGCAAGGAAATATTTATTAATATAATAGAATATTTATGGGATATTCTTACATGGTGTGTGACAGCTTAGCAAAAACTAAAATGATATATTCAGTCAATGGTTTCTGAACTCTTATCCCGAAAACTAAAAAAACAATTCGACAATTTTGTACGGGAGAGCCGAATTTATTTTTGGTTTTGAATAAGGTTGGTATTTTTGGTTGTTGAAGTTGCTAAGTATCATTTACTGGGCATTGTTACTTGTGTTACTTACACCCTGATATAAATCTAATAAAAAAATATATATTTCATATTATGAGTTTATATCATAAAACACAAATAAATATTGTTAAAATATAAATAAAGAAGAAAGTATGTACACAATAGTAATTAAATTGAGAAACCACCACACGAAACTCCATTATATTGAGTTAGAAAAAATAAAAGTGATCGTTGGGCCGCATAATTTTCTTTCAATGGTTTTTCTTGTCATGTTGGTACACGTAGAAACCCAGGGCGAGACTTCCACTACGTCACATCACACGTTGTACCACCATGACCACGTGACTGTGAGGTAATGGCCATTTCAACCCTGGACTCTTCATTCTTCCTCATTCTTCTTATTCTTCCTTGATCTTGCTGGCTTCTTGTTCTGGCACAAGTTTTTTTAGAACGCATTTTGATACTTGGGGTGGTTCTCATGAAATATTCAATTTGTGAAAATATCTATCTGTCCGTGACATAGTCGATAGAAAGTGCTGGTTCGAGCCTATTTATTGCACAAAAAATACACAAAGGCGAGCTTAATGCTACAAAGTATGAAAATACGCAAATATGGTTAGCTGGAAGAAATTTCAGCTAACCTTGGTGGTCGTAAGAAGGCAATGCCGCTAAAACTGCGTTTTAGTAACTAAAGTGTTTTCAATTTCCGAATTTATATGTACATTTAGAGCAGTATTCTGTATTTAGTAGAGTTTAGTAGAGTAGTATTCTGAGCCAGTATTCCGTAGCAGTAGTGGTGAATTTCGTAGTGCGAAAGTCTAACCACATGTGCTGGCTTCTGTACGTTAATCGACGTGATATTACAGTGTAAGTAAAATATGAAAAAACCCGAACTACAACTTCGAGGAAATTCAAAGTTTGTGAGTGAATCTACTTCACTGGGTCAGCGCAATTGACTAAGGCCTGTTCAACCTAATTCAGGATTGGCCATGGTCTAAGAAAACAAGGTCTAACCGTTAGACCACGTGACTGACACAAGCCTACGTCATTTCGCGCTGTTCATCCTTGTCTATTAACACGCATTCGTTGAACAGCGCAAGATGACATAGGTTTGTGTCAGTCACGTGGTCTAATGGTTAGACCTTGTTTAGTGGCTCAATGGCCTTGTTAGGGACCTCTAAAAGCCCATTTATTAGACCAGCTTCAGTGTGGTGACAGAAATACTATGTAAATATGAACTACTGAAAATCGCTGCACTTCTTAACTAACGGAAGGAAAAAAATATAATGCGGGTGGAGCCTGTGTAACTCAAATTCATTTAAATACAAAAGTGGACCAAAGGATTTATTTATGCAAACCTATGTTTCCGCCCGACACACAAGAATGACCGAGTTATGCAGGTGAAGTATTTTCATATCAATATGTTTGTTTAGTCTAGCTGGAGTCCCATTGCTGTGAATATGTTATGTTATTCTAATAAATTATTTGTAACAGCTTACCCATACGTTGCACTGCACAGCTACCACTACCAGCGATAGACGAAGTTGAAAAGCTCTGCGACCGTTTCTTCTACAGCATATACGTCCGCCTAAAATAGATAAAATAACAGGTATTAGTAAAAAAATACATACAAAGAAAGCGCAATAAGTCCCATAGCGTGGGTGTAGCTCGGGAATCTTCAGATAAGATGCTGAATCCTGCACTTTCCTCGTTGAACCTTCTCATAAACTGTACTAAAGTTATAAATGTGAAAGAACTCTGTCTATCTGCAGGGCATTGGCATCTTAACGGCTGAACAGATTTCGAAAAAAAAACTGAATTATACATGACATGACGTCACGGGGATGGATATAGATTACTTTTTAAGGCAGGAAAATGCCACGGAAAAAAAAGCAATTAAATCATTATGTATTTATGTATATTTGATTCGTTACTAGAAACATCGTGAAGAAACATGGCATACACACTTAAGAATAATTTGAATGATTTGAGAGGTCTAAATGATTTTTTTTTTATTGACCTATGCTTGTGTCGAAAAGGTACGACCAATCAAGCTTCACCGGACTTGGTCTAAATGTATGAGATAAAATGGACCGTTATATGGTTTTCTCTTTTTCTTACAAAAAAATTAAAGAATGAAATCAATAAAAAAATTGTTACCTACCATCCCCTTAAACTCTACGTGGAAATCTAAAGGAAAGCCGAATTAGAAAATTAAAAACAGTGATTTAATATTACCAGCCAGTATAGGTAACAGGTACTTGATTTGATAGGGTAACGGAAGATTCAAAAAAGGAAAACAAAAATTATAAAAAAAGCCCTCGCTAGCCAGTAAACTGCATGGTTGATAGGGAGACGGAATTTCAAAAAAGGAAAATAAAAATAATAAATTAGAACTCACCAGCCAGTAAGCTGCGTGGTAGTGTAACGGTGGACGAGCTGCGCAAGAGTGCGCCGCTGCTCCTTGCACGCGCAGGCTAAAGAAATGCTGACCACGCATCCTGGACCGACGGCCAGGGATCGGCAATCCATTGTTCACTTTTTAGTGCTACTACAGCTACCTATTATCCCACTGCTGGACTAAAGCTGCTGCTGCTGCTTAAAAACCATATGTTTTTTTTTTATTGACCTATGCTTGTGTCGAAAAAGTATGACTCAAGCTTCACCGGACTTGATTATCGATGGGTTCGCATTTTATCACATTCTCGCCCTATCGTCTCAATTTCGTGACAAAACATAGTTTTGTCGTGACAATTCAGTACCTAATCTTATTTTATTAGAGGAAATACAGCATTTTGCCAGTTAAATGTGCGATAAAATCTTGTCACAAACTTCATACTGCGGAAAATGGTGACGTGGCTGATGGATGATGGAGCATGCCTCATTTAGAAGATGCCTGTTAAAAGAGAGGTACTGCATCCCCATCCCAGGAGAGTTGGGGATCGCAGTTGTTGGTTACACAAGTGAACGCTGCGGTCCGTTACCTGGTTTATATTCCACCAGTCGTTTCGTACCCTTTTTTACCCACCCATGTTACTACCAAATCTTGCTACCAGTAGTAACACGGGTAAATTAATTTCCTATACTACCGCCTCGTCCGTACTAAGTACTACTACCTATTTATTCTTGGTACTACGAGCAAATTTTTTACTATAGTACTATTCTAGAAACCAAATACTAAGTACACTCTGAAGACTTAGGTTAATCCATTAGGTACCTATTGTAACATAAATTCCAAGCTGGACACCGCACTTAACACGACAAACATTTTGAAAATTAGGAACGCTGTAAATTTTCAATGCGAAATTCATGAACTCTCTTCAAAGCTGTCAAGATTCGTGCTTCGGAAGCATCTTAATTCCTTCGAATATGGTGGTACTACTAGGTATTTAGATACACAGAATGTAACTTTATTAAGGCACAATATTTTAAGGGAGGAACCTACACAATGTGTATGTTCATGTCATGAAACTAAATGATTTTCCCCAAGGAACATAGGCTGAAATATGAAAAAGAAACGAATCATCCTCCAAGTCCGGGTAAGCTTGATTGGTCGTACCTTTTCGACACAAGCATAGGTCAATTAAAAAAAAACTAATCATCCTAACACATCACCATGCCTGTCCATTCTACTTTAGTTTTTATTTCTGTGTGCGCTCGTTACGCTTACACACATACTTATACCACCCGAAGGTTTCATTTCACATCATATCAGTGCTCGATATTATTCCAGCTTAATACGTTTTGCGACAGAAGCGTAGGTCAATTTGAACAAATAAAAGATGTCTTACACACTCATATCGCGCGTGGATCGATCAAGAGGCGACTGAAATACTATTATAAAAGAAAAAACGGGCAAGTGCGAGTTGAACTCGCCTGGAGAAGGTTCGGTATAAAACGAAGTTCTTCATCATCAACCGACACAACTTGACTTGAGTTCAAAATGCACGTATGCAAATCCGTGACCCAGACGGATTCATGACATTGAAATTAATTTTTAAACATGGAGGCCTCTATTGAGTGCTAAATTAGATTTTGTAAACAAAAGTTTTACTAAGTACACCGTGTCATACATATATCAAACTAGATTTCCGCCGCGACTCCGCCCGCGTTAACAGTTTTTCCCGTGGGAATAAGGCATTTCCCCGCGGTAAAAGGTAGCCTATGTTATTTAGGGTGAATGTAGCTTTCTAATGGTGAAAGAAATTTTGAAATCGGTTCAGTAGCTTTTGATTTAATTCATTACAAACATACTAACACACAAAAATACAGATCTTTCCTCTTTATAATAATATACTAGCGACCCGCCCCGACTCCGCACGGGAAAATGGTTATTGTGTGTTAACCTTAAGTATATTATGCATGTTTTATACATATAAACCTTCCTCTTGAATCACTCTATCTATTTAAAAAAACGCATCAAATTCCGTTGCGTAGTTTTAAAGATTTAAGCATACATAGGGACATAGGGACAGAGAAAGTGACTTTGTTTTATACTATGTAGTGATAGTGAAATGTGATGAAAGGGCTTGTGTAGTGTTAAGATCTCAAATACATATATTATTTTTTTAATTTACGATCGATAGTTATAAAGTTATAAGATAAGTGAACGCAATCATTTTATATTTCGGATATGCTGGTGACAGCCTAGACATTTGTAATTTTAAAGTTGTTCTAGCAGTTTTAGCAAATCATATTCAAATCTATTCCAATATTATTTACGGAAAATCATGTCAATAAGGTGGTGTGGTTTTCAACCACAGATGTTTTCAACAAAATGCGCTTGGGATTCAAAACAAAAAAACGCAAGCAACCGAACCGTCTAATCGTCTTCAGCCTACGGCAGTCCATATTTGCGCTTCTCGTTAACAATATATCCCCACCGAGGGGCCTACCCCAAAATCGGGGTGAACAGGCCATAGTTGACCACGCCGGCCCAGTGCTGGTTGGTCAACTTCACACACAACCTTTGAATTACTTCGCAGGTGTGTGCAGGTTTCCTCAAGATGTTTTCCTTCTTACAAATCCGGTGAAGCTTGATTGGTCATACCTTTTCGACATAAGCATAGGTCAATTCAAAAAAAGATGTTTTCCTTCACCTTAAGGGCGTCGAATAAACGTACATATTATGTATTCATAAACATATTGGTAGGTACGTGCCGAGGCTTGAATGAACGAACTTCTAAAGGGAAGTCAACAGCCCTAGCCACTTGGCCACCGACGCTCTTCTCTCGCGCTTCTCACGTTACGCTTTTCTACCGGGCTAGCATGAGGTTTCATACGTGACAAGACATAGTTTTGTCAGCATTTTGACAGATCAATGTGCGACAAACTCTTGTCATAGCCCTTCATGCTTTGGGCTGTCTGACTAACGCTTTGGGGTAGTCTTCCGCTCCCCCGCAAGTCCGGTGAAGCTTGATTGGTCGTACTTTTTTGACACAAGCATAGATCAATTAAAAAAAAACAATGACACGTTGATACAATCGCATAGTGTGAACAGTTTGATACTGAAATTAATAGTTTATGAATATAATAATAGCATTCAAAGGTTGTGAAACCCTGCAGGTGTCCAGTTGCGATGTGAATCGCGCATCCGTAGCGTTCCCGAGGACCAAGCTTTCATAAACACCTCCTGTATCATTGATTTGTAATGAATAGAATAATATACATTATGCTTTTATATTCATGTCGCAGGGAAAATAAAAAATCGGGAATTCCACGAAATCGCAGATGACATATTTTCTCTTTCATTACCTAGATACGTAGGTATATTATCAAAAATGTTTAGTGTTTAAAATTTTACATACATACATAAAGTCACGCCTCTTTCCCGGAGAAGTAGGCAGAGACCACTTGCTACGTTCCAAACACACTTCTTTCGCGTCATCCACATTCATTAATCTTCTCATGCATGCTCGTCAGTTTAGAGTCCTCTTCACCCGACCTTTTGTCAGAACGTCCCCGATTTGATTTTGAAACGTTCGTCTTGGTCTTCCCCTTCCAACGCTTCCTAGCTTCCACTCTCGCCTTATAAATCTAATAATCTAATCTAATCTGTTATGTTTAGTGTTTGTCATTTGTATTTACGAGTATCTAAGAAGTTTAAGTCCATATTATCAAGGTAAAGCCTCATCAGAAAAAAAAAGGTTTTGCTATGAAGCGGAAATTCATCATCATCAACAGCTCATATGCGTCTCTACGGAGGGGCTCGAGTCTACCTGGCCCAGTGCGGGTTTGGTCAACTTCACACACCACCTTTGAATTACTTCGCGGGTGTGTGCAGGCAGGTTTCCTCACGATGTTTTCCTTCACCGTAAGAGCGTCGAATAAACGTATAAAACGAATTCGAAAATCGAAAACACATTGGTACGTGCCGAGGTTTGAACCCGCAAACTTACGAATGGAAGTCAAAGGCCTTAGCCACTTGGCCATAGACGCTCTTATTGTGGAAATCCAATCCACTTATTTTTTAAAATCTATTGTTAACAGAAACACGTATAAAAACTTGTGGCGCCGCCGCCAGAGCACGACGGGGTTCGAACCCTCAACCCTCCAACCCAGGCGTAATTATAGATGTGCCATTCTCGGGAAATTTCCGTTCCCAGGAATATTCCCAACTAAATAGGCTGTTCAAGCTAGATGTGGTAGACCGCATTGGTGTATTTGGCCTCAAACGGAAAGTAGCATTCTTAGTGTGGGAATATTCCCGGGAACGGCACATCACTAGGCGTAAAGCCCGACCAAAGAAATAAGAAACCTCGCCATATTGCGGAATTTCAATGGAACTAATTTTATAAGGGAAATTGTTGCTATAGTCGTAAAAATATACACGTGGCGCCCTCAGAGCAGGTTTCTTATATCTTTGGTCAGACTTTACTACAAAGTACCAATTAAGGGTGCTTGTACACACACAAGTCGCATCTAATCAAATCTTATCTGTGTGACCTATACCTATACTTCATTATTTAAGGAATGCCATGACATCATATTTTACATTTTGGTGTTTTCTAACGAAGTCAATTGACTCCATTACATCTCCAGCTACTTGCATCGTGTACAAACACCCTGGGCGGCAACTCCTCCAAAAGCGTGATTTGATTTGTAACAGAAAATTCTTTTAATTATCAATCGTACGGTACCAGCTTTGATACCAGTATGAATGTGATAAGTCATGTCATGTCATAGGGTATCATATTACCTTCAAAGCGAGTGTGTTGCAAGTTTAAATTGTAATGAATATTTTTAAGCTTATTTTATGTTATGATAAACTAAACTAGCTATCTGCCCGCAGCTACACCTACGTTGTATTTCGACTTTTCCGTAGTAATTTTTAACTATCCCAAGGAATCTCTTTAATTTTCTGGGATTAATAGTATCTAAGATGTTGATCGGGGAAAGGGATATAAGGTACCGCCATGCAAAATTTCATCCAAATCGGTCCAACAGTTTCGAAAATTAGCCCATACAAACAGACGGAGAAACAAAAAATTTGAAAAAAATCTGAATAAATTCTATATCACTTCTTACATCCCCCTGACTTGGTTTATAGAATTTTTTTTTTCGTACAGATTCTCGAACTCTACAGTTTTATTATATAGACGTATGTAATTAATTATAATAAAACACATGAATATCAATCATACAATATGTATTTAATATAAGATACAGTAGTTGTGACAGGTGGACAAATGTAAAACATCTTAACGACCACTACAATGAACGAATTCCGTATTTCGAGACTAAACAAAAGTCACTATCATTATTATGCCCAAATATGTGATAAATTAATTGAGGTAGATCTCCCATTTCCGGGTCAAATTATAATAATTTTACGGATCTTTTCCGGGGACAAGCAAATGAGACAACGCATTTAAACATTATACTATATATAATTAAATATCTACAAATTGAATATAAAGTAGTGCACACTATTCTGGATACATAGGCTCCACATATAGTTACTATGGATCACAAACATTTACAATAAAGAAGAACATTCATATAATAAACGCATATAGGAAACATGTTGAGACAACGCGCGAACACTACCACTATACTACGCCCGCGGCCGCGCGCACGACACTCGCCCTTATCCCCTCACTATAAGCACTACATTAGCCTAACGCCGCGAGTGGTCGCCCGCGCGCCGCTACCAACCTAAGGCCAATCAGGCGCGAAGCAAATTACAGGTATATGCAGAATAATACTTATTTATATACTTAACTATTTACAAACCGTGATTTATGAAGCTTTACCAACAGAACAGAGACTGAACGCTTTACTAGAATATGTAACCAATATCAGTATTACCAATATTGGTATAACCCGCGTAACACCAATAATACGTATTATCGACATTTTTAAAACATATGTGTTACAAATATTGGTAAAACATAAATATTACCAAAATTGGTAAAACAATTTTATTATTATTGGTTTGGTAAAATATCGAGATAACCAATATTGGTAATACGAGTATATTACCAATTAATTTCTGCTACTCTCGACTATGGTACGTCTGTTGCGTTGACCAAGCTTCCACATTACCAACAACGCGATGTTCATTGCTGCTGTGCGTCAACTGTAATGTGATTCACGCCTTTACAAACATCAGTGGATAGACCGCACAAATAAATGTCGTACAATGAGCGCTCAGTACAAACGTTTGCGACAAATTGTTCCCCATTTAATCTATTTTACTGCACGCGGGAGTAAAATAAAAACTTAAATTTATCCGCTGAGCAAATCCAGGCACACACCACTATCATGCTTTTGCAACCTCAACTTTATGACTATTGTGGCAGTGATAAAAATATATTGTTCCTTTTGACGCTTAAGAATTATGTTATATGAAACATTTTGATACAATTTAGTGCCTTGGAAGACAAGGCTCTTACAAAATATGTCTCTTTCTAATATTCCAAATGGCTAATTCTAAATTACAGAAGCTACTTATTTTGATGTACAATGCCAAACTTCATTTATTTCCCTTCGATTCCTAAAAAATAAAATTTGTACTCATGCGTTCTCTAGGCCAAATGATGGCCTTCGTTCACACAGCCACGCTCGTAACCTCAATTTAAGACCTTTTGTCCTTTGGTTTCGTCCAGGTACAAAAAAGGTTGGGAGATGAAAGTCAATATAATGACAGTTATTAAAAATAATATTGTCATCTCATTTTCTATCCCTTTTTTGGTTTTTCAAAAACGAAAAGGTCAGACTTAAACAAAGGATTAGAGCGTTAGTTCCAAATTTAGCGCCATATTCAAGTTTTCCAATAAATAAGAATAAATTTAGACATGGAGAGATCGTTGTTCTCAATTATTCAGATACTAACATTCTTTTACACTGCCGATTATTCTGAGATCATTTTATTCAAGTCCATATTGTTACTCGGATAAAACAAAACACATTTTGTCTTTCTGATTTTGGTGTCGAATTTCACTAACAAAAATTAATTTAAAAAAAAGCAAGCCAATTAAAATATGGCACTAGGATCAGTGCTGAAATAATAATTAATCTAAATTTTGTTTTAATTTAAACAATAAATCAGTACATTGGAATTGCTCCAAGTGAAGTCTACACTCTACAGTAGCTACGTTCCCATAATCCTCGTTCAGGCACCAACTTGACTACTAGATAAATTTTCCTAAACATTTTTCAGAGCGCCTGAAATTGCATTGGCAACTGTCCCAAAACGAATTACTATAGCATTTGTTCAGGCGCCCGTCCGTCCGTCCGTGTCTTTCACTTCACTATAGTTCAGCGCAAGACGCGCTATTTACAATACTTACAACTCGCCTAAGGCTCCCTCTATTACACTCCCGTCACAGTACACTAGGGGCCGCTTATAAACTACGAACTAAGCGCCTGCCCACCCCACAGCGGACAGACGCGTGGTGTTACAAATGAAGACACGCCACATTTATCACTTCGTCCTAACTTAACTCTACAGGCACTAACTAAACGAGATCTCGTGAGCCCAGAACACAATATTAATTTACATGTAAAGACACCTTATTGCTAAAAAGGCATTTTAAAGACAACATCTGTATAGGGTCATCAAAAAGTTTAACATCTAACGGCTATGGACAAACATCAAAATCATTGGTTGAGTTCGTTACTGTATTTGTATGTCATAAAATTATTTCTATCAGGTGTTAACCACCGTCGCGTCGTCGTTATATTACCAAAGTTACTGCACTGTTGCAGATAACAGCAGCCATATTGGATTTCGTTAAGAAACATGAAATAATCTCCGTTAAAAATTGAACATAAGAACATCAAACTTATCTAGTAAAAGGTTTCAAACAGTTCCAAATGGCTACTAAATTAAGCCCTGGCTTAAATCAGGACGAAAAGTCATCGCCATTTTTCTACTTTACAGTACAACAATAATAAATTATTGTAATCTTGTGCGCGGATACGATCTTGAGTAATCTTACTGAATGACTTATCACAAAATTATTGCTAAAATATCGCCGCAGATGCCGCGGCTAAAAAAAACACAACTTCAATGGCAGTGACGTGACGTTGTTCTAATAATTATTATTATTTTATTAACATTAACATAGACAGTTGTTGATTCTGTAAAGCGTCTAATTTAAATTGCTTCGTTATTATTGGAACACAAGCGCTGGTATTTCGAGGCTGTATAGGCGGTTGGATCTGGTGGCGAATCGGTATGAAAAGATAACGTTTGAAGTAAAATAATCATAACAATGAAATTATGAGTTTGATCCCAATAGCATATAACTATATTGTTAGACAGAAAACAGTGGAAAAATAGAGCCCATCAGTGAGATAATTCAGGCTAAAAAAATCGCAGATTTTCGATCAAGCAAATGAATCGAAAAAGTTGAATAAAACAGTTTACTAGTCAAACAGCTTGTTTTTAACTTACGAGTCAGTAGAAAGACGACGAGTCGACGACGCGTGGTCCACTTTAAACTGACATGTTGTAAAATCACTCTTAAATAACACGACATAAAGCTTACATTTCAATGTCATACTATGAGTTGAGTTGGTGTAAAGTGTGACATGTTGTAAAATCACTCTTAAATAACACAAAATAAAGCTTAATATATTTCAAATCCATACTATGAGTAGAGCTGGTGTAAAGTTTATACTTTTGAAGTCCTGCCAGACCCAACCGCCTACACTGCCGAACCTTACAACTACAATCTTCTGATATGACTACCGGAACGTTACCTAACATCGCTACCGTTACAGAACAACCGATAACGTTTTGTGCTAACAGTGCAGAGGCACTTGGTGACTGATACTTCATTCCGAGACGCGTAAAACAGTGACGTTTATACGAAATTGTCAAGAAATATAAATCATTACATCACTTAGTTAAGTCAAATCAAAAGGAGTAGAAATTAAAAAGTAGCAACACTGGCAGTGCTGTCTGTCCCTTTCCAACCAACAAAATGGTAAAAATTGAAAATACAAGAAACGGTCGGATAAGATCGTTAAGCGTTTTTTTTTTCTGGCTACGTATTACAAAGCAACAAGAATAGCGTCAAAATTAGTATTAACAGTTCTCGGAAAGAAAGGTGAATTCTCAAGTAGGACGCTCTTGTAATAGAGAACCAATCGTCTCTTATTTGACGAATTGAGACCTAAACGCTGTAGACATTACTAAAATCACGCAGTTATTCCGTAAGCCGAATATAAGAAATGAATTGTCAGTTTATTATATAGAAATACTAGTATGAAATAATTTTAATAGATTTAGGAAAAGTTTTAAAGAAAAACTAGACTATTGCTATTGTTTGTATCGGTGTTGTACATGGAATAAATAATTAAATAAAATTGCTATTATAGTGACGGTACAAATAGAAATTCTGAATGCAGCAGAGAAATTATTTATTTGTAGAGAATAAGAGAAAAAAGTAATAATTTATTCAATGGCACTGGCTTTATCTTTCATTAATTAAAAAAAAGCAAAATTTGTCCGGAAGTGATTTAACCACGTATTCCTATCATTTCCATCGTATTATAAAAAGGCCGATACATTAACCAAGTCGATACAAAAAGTGCTTCGAGTTAATCCCATACAAACAAGTCCGCCATAATTAATGAGCTAATCGAATGACAATTTTACGCTAATATATTGTGTCGAGTGTCACCATTCGTTACCGCGACTACAATATCTGGGCACAAATTCACAAACCTAAATTATCAAATTCCAAGTGCAATTTATGTACATTGCTCAGCCAACATGATAAGGGATATATATTAAACTAACTAGCTAGGCAATGGACATTAACTATAGAACTTGAAATTTGTTCAAAATATTTTAAAAGGGATCCCGTACTCCGCGAAACGAATCCTCATCAAACGACGAAACCACTCTTAAGCTTAACCTTACTAGTTCATAATCTACTATGTACAAATTGGCAGTGCTATATCGCTGGTTGTAAGTCTCATACTAACTTAACCTACCTACTCCGTACTATCGCAACTATTCTATAATACACGCTGAAAATTTACATTGTCTATAATCTATGTACAGGTTTGTTCTCGACCTACAAGTACGATTGCGTCGAATATCGTTATAAAAAGTAATTGATCAGTCTTGTCATTCTGCTAATGTTGAGTTACGAGTAAGCAGTCTTGAGCCGCCGCGGGGCTGAAACCATACATTTCTTTGGCGAAGTTCGTTCCCCTACCGAAGAATCAACATCTGTCTCACTGAACGACCAATAGCATTCACAATATTAAGTAATTTTAGCATTTCACATCGCTACTCGTGTTCGCGTGTCTTATCCTGATGAAAAGTTCTTTTTCTGTGTAACTAATTACTTCGCAAAAACTGAAAGGGCGCAGTCAGTAACATTGAAGAGATTTTCCAAATAAACTTACATTCTCTAACATTTGGTTAGTTTGTATGGAAAAGTCAATAAATTTATAATTTCCCGAGATACATGGTTTAAGAGAGTTGATCAGATCTGAGACTCACTGTCCTGTACTTTCAGTTTACACCCTGTAACTTACTTCAACAATTATCTTCTTAAGTATTTATAAAGGGTCTTACGTTACAACGCGAATGCCGAATAGCGATATGCATTGCCATGTTAGGGTATAAACTTATCGTCCGCAAGGCCAAAAGGCGTTGCCGCCATGCCGTCGCCCCATCTTCCGTTTCTTAGCGCCGCTCACTTCCACCTTCTCGCTTTCGTCTACATATATCATTGGCACGTTGGTAGCACTGCAGTCGGGTTTGGTTTCCTTCTTCTTGAGCAGGTTGTTGAGAAGTCTCGAAGAGGAACAGTGGCGAGCGGGGAGGGTCCGGGGCGGCGGGGGGGGAAGCTCCTTCTTGACAGGCGGGGGGGAGGGGGTCTTGCGGTACGAAGCTGTGAACTGCTCATAAAGGCGCACTTTGGTCTCGGCGGGGAGCGAAGATATCTCGACTCTCTTCACCCGCGTTACGTCCTTTTCTGGCACCCACTCGTCTTCGATCCTGGAATGGAGATTGTTGTTTTATAATCTGTGGTCAAGGCGCCACACAGGCAGCTGCAATCACAAGTTTTATTTCAATACAGTTGAACAGAGATCGGTTAAAATACTAGTATTTTTATATCGTTCTGTAATGAATACTAGTACATTAGAAACTCTATTTTCCAGGTTCCCTTCTCATGTGTTTGCAGCTTTCTTGGGTTGCAATCCCGAAAAAACATTTTTGCGTAATTAAAACAGTTAAAACAAGCGATGACAGACATGCAGCAAAATATATGCCAATTGAACTAAATCAGTCAGAACTGTTAGAGAAATTTTCCGTAGTGAGAACTTAAAAGAACCTTCTCAACATAATATTAAACAGCACATTTTGAAAGACACCTTCACCTTCTAAATACAACAAGGACTGCCAACCCACGAGTTGCTAGCATCTAAAAAATACTAAAGTATATGTTTTTGCCAAAGTTGGCAACACCGCTGGCGACACATTATGAATTTCCAAAGTTACAGAGTACAACAAAATAAATTGTTGTTTGTTTGTTGTTTCGATTGTTTGCTTTATGAAGCTAAGAAGAATAGCTTCGTAGAATAATGGGAGAGCGAGCACTATTATACTGTAATTACAATCATGCCGTCAGTAATTTTGTGTGCTAGCAACATTTAAAAATAGTGCTTGTGTGGCACCTTCAAATGGCAACACAAAGCATGCTTAAGCATGATGTTGAGGATTAACTGCATTAATTTGTAATTTTTCTGTAATTTCTTTATGAAAATATAATTTTGTTAGATGTAAATTTCGGTACAATTTTATCATCTTTTAAACATAATTTTCACGTTGTATTTCCAGCCAATTTGATTTTATTTTTAACCATTCATCAAATGCATGTTAATCCTCGGTGAAATGCGCAAATAAAAAGTCATGCACCAAAATTACTCTAAATAGTGCATGAAAATACCTCAGTACAAATGAACAACATAGGAGCGATGTTGTCAAATGATGTAATGATTGTGGGTAGTCGCCACCAACTACAGAATGGATGTAGACGTCAATCTACAGGCCCACCTGTGTTTACCTTCGACTAACATGGATAATGGCGGATGCACAATACAAAACTCTTCGATTTCACAAAATGGCGGATTAGTCCGACGCCGGAACGCGGACTACACCCAAAATCCTCGCTGATATATCGCTGAAAACGGGCTAGCTGTTTCATTAGACTTAATATTTACTTTTAACACTTCAAAGCTTAAAGTCAGACCTAACCCACCTACAATAAGGTAATAAAATAACACTAGAGTTTCTTCATTTTTCTTTTATCGTGTTGTGTATGAAACAAAATTCTCATGGATCACAATTGAGTGTGCTAAAACCAATTATTTATAACAGATTCTACATAGAACATGTACGCATCAAAAATGGGCAATGTGGTACTCTAATCACCTATAATACCACACGATAAGCAAGCATCACAATGAAAATAGAACTATAACAAGAAAGAATAGAGTTGTAATTAAAAGAGTACACATTTTTGTCACACAGTTTTATAGCATTATTGTACAAAAACACTCCAAATGTAGAATCTGTTATAAATAAATAGCTAAAACAAAATTTCGGGTATATTGTCAAAATTTCCTGTTAACACCATAATCCTTGATTTTCTTTCAAATGGCCCCCACCCATAGTTTATGGTCTTCTATGGTACATAGTTTTAAGCTATGTAAAGCTTTTAAACCTCAATGTCTTCACAACACCACACAAAATAAATGTACGGTCGGCCAGGTCATATTCCCTCACCAATCACAACACGTTTTTTTGTCCAGTATTCATAAAGTGATGCAGGTTCAACCATTAAAGTTTTAAGTCTATCACTTGCTCTAGTAAATTAAGGGAATAATTTCTTCTTTGGAGGGCAAAGATGTTTTATTGCTTGTATAGTTCATAAAGTATTTAGTTGTCGCATTATCTCAATCCTTGAAACAAATTGACTGGCATATTTGAATATTTTGAAAAACAATTAATAACTTCTGTCTTCGTATAATTTTTTATACATTTTCAATAAATTATTGTTCTTTATGAAAATATTTTTATTTATAAATAACAAATAAGATCATTTCTAGAACATCCAAACAGACCAGTAAAACAGTCCCAATTCCCAAAAAGCAACATCAGTTACAACCTGCTTCACTATCGACGTAGTCACACCCAAATCACCTAAAAACTTCAAAACAAAGCCACACCATCCAAACCAGCGTTTACTTACACATGAGGCGGGTAGTAAGTCATCAGCGCTTCCCTCCTCGCTTCCTGTGCGTTGTATCTGGTGGCTGTGAGTGCCGCGTGGAGGGTGATGGTGTGCCTTCCAGAAGGTTCTCGAAGGGGGCAAGACCCGCCAAGCCGCCAGCGGGTGCAGCGAGCCAATCGGTAAGCCAGCCCTTCCATCATGCCCGCGTCGAAGAAGTCGAACATGCGCGCTGTAATAAACACAATTATACGTTATCATACTATACTAATATCATATTAGTATCGATCCTTTTACGAGGGAAAAATGTCTCATTTCCAGGGGAAAAACTGTTGACGCGGGCGGAGCTAGTTTGAGATAGTTAAGAAAAATAAACTTTCTGTAGGTTTCTTGCGCCATTGCTTCTCTTAGATGTATTTTCCTTCTGAAGCAGTGCGTAGTAATTTATCTTGACTTGCAATAAGATGTACGATGTACATTAGGTCTTTTCAATATAATATTTGAACTTTAAATGACTTATAATTAAAACCGGTCGGCCCCGGGCAGCACAAAGCCACGCTACACCACTGCGTTATGGTATGACGTAGCTGCATCAAATTTCAATCTAAACGCCTTTATTATACGGTCGATCTTTTTTGCAAATATACAAATGACAAGTGCAAAGAATACTTCAGGAGAATTAGCTATAATCCAGTTTACACTTTTAGCTCCTACGCCTCCTAAAATTAGACCAACCCTAACCTTTTTGTAAACGATGGCTAAGGCGCTTAAATCCATCACCCAGCAGCATTCACCTTCATACTATCCATCGATCCTCAACCAGGCATACAACTTCCAAGCGAGGGAGAAATAAAATAAATAAAGCAACACAACATTTTAGAGGGCTAGATCTAGCAGATAAAATGGAAAGTTTTCTAGTACCAAATTAAGAAAAAAAAATCTTTACAAAACGGCTCAACGGATGGCACTAGTGAATAGTGAGGTAATAAATATCGAAGTATTGGATTATAAAAAATAAAAAAAAACATTCAAATTAATCAACTAATTATCCTAAAATTAATCTCAGTCAGAATCATGTACAATCCGACAAAAAATAAGTCAACAAGTTTACAATAAATCTCACTGTTCTCATTATTTTACTAGCGTCATCTATGGAAATCTTAAAGAAAGCTCTTTTTTTTTAATTTAAAGCTTTTAGAAAATCTTCCACTGTCGGCTTTATTCAAGTGACTGTCGAAAGTTGACTCACCGGACCAAGGTTGCCTCCTGTACCGCAGCTTCTTGCCATTCCGCTTCAGAAGCTTCACCCCGCTGCTGTCCGCTGTCTTCTTGCTTCCGCTGTTGCTCGGCGAAGACTCCGTGAAGTGGTTGTTCACGTGACGTTCTAGAAGGATCTGGAATGTTACAAAGAACCGATAAGTTTTATGATGGAGATTTATATTAAAGCGCTTTACAAAATCTTTCAGATTCAGTATGTGTATGTCATTGTAATGTAGGTATCACTATTGAATACGAATTAATGGTAAAGAGAGTAAGAAGTTTCTCATTTCATATTCACAACTTTATACTCAATCAAAGACTTCATAAAACAAATGTTAATGGGCAATGTAGATGATAGATTTTCAAATGTTAATGTAAGAAAAATGATAGTAATAGCGAATAGTAAATTGAGTTAATGCTTAAACGCAAAATACCAACTTCAGCGAATCGCTTTACGCAAAGAGCTTACTAAACAAAATAGACGCCATGCACGTTTGAACTAAGCAAACGATATGTTTTAAAAATAACGCTAATCAACGAAAATTTTCCTAAACAGTAGTAAAACGGTAGGATGATGATGATAGGAAGCACAAAGGTTTATGTTTACTAAGGGTAATTAATACCTTTCGCGCGGGAAAAACTAATAAGAAGTCGCTACCAATTAATTAAAAAAAAAACAATCCTGCGTTTTGATTCTACGCAGTCCAGAATTAATTTGTTGGTACTTTGCGTTTTTATATTGTACGCCAACAGATCACATCTTTATTCTACAAGTACTTGCTGTTCTTCGACGCTTGCGTGGTTAAAACAACTTAAAACAATATTGTACAATAAATTTATTTCGGACGTACAAATCAATTGTCAGGATCAAGTCCTAAGTACGACAGATTTATTCAAAGATACCATTTTTACTCGACGTTTAGTGCAAAACTACATTGACCTACATCACAGTCACAATTGAAATACAACACGATCTATATTTGTATAGAATTCAACCCCCCTAATACACACTAACTTGCACTTGACGCAGACTTTAAATTACATTCTTAATCCCAAATAATATTACATTCAGCCTAACATTTGATTAGCCAATGTATTCTAACCCGAAACATAGACCAGAAAGGGTGCCTAACAATAAAGCCAATCGCTACAAGAACAGGATTGCAACAATGAGGGCATGTCTGTGAATAAATTTACTGTTTAACATTAAAATAAATAGTTAAACTATGTAGTGGACCCGAAGGATGCAAGAAGACTTCCTCAGCTTCCCTTAGAAAAGAAAACACATGTATTACAGGACGAAGATAGATAGGGCCTTAAACTCTTAACTTACTGTAGCAGTCATCTATTTTTCCGGTACACCTGAAGTAAAATGAAGATTTTTATACCAGACCTGTGTTTTGTTGAGGACTCGATATGTGGGTCATGCATGGTGAAAATCAGATTATTTTGAAGAACTTACGAGTACATTACCGTTTATGTAGATGACAATATCAATTACAGTTCTATTTCGTTTCACATGAAGACGACGACCAAAGAACTTAATACGAAAATGAACTTAAAACAAACCTTGGTACGATAATTTTTCATTAATTCAGGAAGTGAAGCTTCTTTTAAAACCTGAAGATGAAGAAAGCTCCTTAAGATTCAAAAGTAATTCTTTCTAAAACGCCTACTACCTAAATCCCTTTAAAAAAAAACAAATTTGTGAGAAATTGCTCTATGAAATACATTTATATTCCAAGAGGCAACAAAATTCTAAAAGACCTTTGAAAATCCGTACCAACCATTTGCAAGAACCGGGAAAATAAAGTCAGGAAATTTTAGGAAACAGGCGTATTAGACGGAGATAATTTTGAATCGTAAGAAGGAAAAATGGAGATTGAAAGAATACAGCACCTGAGTGGAGAACCGTCGATCGCAGTTGACGACGATGCATTTGAAGGGCTTGTTCCCTCCGTGGGAGAGGGCGTGTCGCTCCAACCAGAGGCGGGAACAAGAAGGCTTCCCTCGGACCTTGCAGCCGATCCACAAGCACACATAGTTCTCTTTGCCAGCCTGGGACTCCACGTGACACGACTGAAATGTAACAGATTTGCTGTAATTAATATACAGACTATGGATATAAATTATTAAGTTTCCGTAAGTTTTGTCAATACTTTGGTGTTCCTTAAAATGTTTTCTCATACTTCTGAGAAAGCGTCATCATTTCAGATTATAGACGTCTAGTGCAGCGCAAAATCTCCCAAAGTTCTGCACATACTACTGCAGGTACTATTTAGCAACAGCGTTCAGGCGGTCAATGACCTTTTTTTTGTACGACTTCTTATTTTATGTGATATGGCATAAACGTGCTTTCAAAGATAGATAACTGTATATGATATGAGTAGGAAAGATTATACAATGAAAGGTTCGCAATCGCAAATGCAGCAGACCAAATTCAAATAAAAATTCGTAAAATTTAAAAAACTGACCTGTAAATGTTCCAAAAGATCGGCATCACTTTCGAACTCGTTCTTGCAATTCTCCCACATGCAGACCACAACGGTGGCTGTCGTGTCTGTGCTAGATGTCCGTTTACCACTGCTCGGCGCCTTCACAGGGTTCCGGGGCGGGAACCTCAGCGTCTTAGGCTGCTTCAGAATGGGACTCTTCTGACAACTGACCACTTCATCACACACACTCACACTTAACGATAACGCCGAATCATCATCACATTCTTTACTCGTTTGCGAATCGCTCGGAGAGTCGATAGACTTGTCCGTCCCGATCCCAGATTCGGAAGACTCAGTAGTAGCACTACAGTAATTTGCTTCTATCACAGTACTATGAACATTAGACGACACATCTTTCAAAACGGTTATCTGAGTAAATATCGTTTCCTCCCTTCTTGCCACTTCTTCGACCTTTCGCAAGTTTTCGTCTACTTCTTTCCTCGTTTCCTCTTGGTATTTAATTTCTTTCTCAGTCCTTATTTTATTTTCTACATTTTTATCGAATTCTTCAAACTTGCTAGATAAACCACTAATTTCCGCAAACGCTCGCGTAGGTATCTTAGGGTCTAAAGAAACAATATTGTTGTTTACTGTTTTTGAAAGCCACGGCATATCGAATTTTGGACTCGTTTCGCTGATTTCAGGTTCTTTCACGGTGCTGCTTGGTGGATCTGTCCCTTGGATGGGATTGTCCGGTGGTTTGGCAGGCGCTATAGGTATACTATTCGTATGTAATGGCTGTGTGTTGTAATTTGTGACGATGGGGGTAGGATTGTGCATCATAGGATTCGAACACGTCGTCGATGACGCGATGTTAGCCCCTGTATTACTCCACGTCTCCTTTACGTTTATATTTGGCACTGAAGTGACAATGAATCCAGGCTGTGGCACTAACACCGGATGGCTGTAATTCACTGTGTATGTGGTTGGTTTTGATTGCACTGTCAGCCCTACTGGCGACATACCAGGCATGTTCTTGTTCATCACCATTGGTTGACTTGTCGCAGTTACGGGTTTGTTCAAGTTATTAGGGTAACCTGGAGTCATCGTATTAGCGAGTTTCAACAATGTTCCATTGATAAGAATCTGCGCCGCTTGTTGGTTTTGCAAATGATCCTGCCTTTGGGCAGCCATTTGGGGATTTTGTGGAAGAACAAAATTCTGCATTTTTGCCATCAAATTCGGTATTTGTACGACAGTTCCATTAATATTTTGCAGGTTAGGAACGAATGGGAAAACAAATGGTCCATTTAATTTTGTCGGACTTGACACATTAGACATGTTGACACCATTGACGTTTTGTCGATTGAAAGAGTTCATATTATTTTGTTGGTTGATTGTTTGAGTTTGTATACCATTTTGAGGTATCCTTAGCGTAGTAAGCATTACGTTTTGTGGAACCGCAACGAAAGAAGGCATGTGTGTGGAAGTGACTGTTCCGTTGCACGGCTGAGGGATATTTATTTGGTGGTAGTTTTGATGGTTGGTAGGCACGTTCAGGCCACCGAGACTACCATTGACCGTCATGGAGACTTGGCGAACCCCGTTGGGAACATTCATCTTCGGGGCTGTTACTTGCTTCGGATACAGATTTCGCTGGCGAGCCTGGCTGTGAAGAGTTAACGCAGTTTTGCTTTTGAAGCTGAACTTGTTGTTTAAGATTGTTGGCTTTCGACCAGGTGAGGTTCTTGCTATTGGCGATACAAGCTGATGACTTACGATTCGTTCTTTTTGTAGGCTGAGGCTGCGCTTTTTTTGGAGAAATCTCCTTTTTTGGTGTGATTTTGCAATTAATAGGACTTAAGCTAATATTGTTCGATCCACAAGTTACTCCATTCATCCGACTGTCTAACTTGGTGGTGGAGCTTACAACACCGTTCATTTTAGTTGTGTCTGCTTTGGTGTATGCAATTTTTTTAGGTGACGGGATATTGTTGATAGCCGGTGCTATTCTAATGGATGATAATTCACCGGCCGGAGGAATTGGCATTTTGTGGGACGGCTCCGTGGTTTGTTTCTTTCCTTTTACAACCCCATTGGCGGATGGGTCTGTTTTTATATCAGAACTACGTTCTTATCATCTGATAGGCCATTTAGACGACCGTTTGCAGTCTTCTCTTTGGTGCACGAGTCAGTTCCATTTCTCATCTCAATGAAACC